>JBAKBP010019078.1:0-45383 GCA_037953745.1 Lithodes maja | reverse complement strand
GTGTTTATCCTGTGATATAGTGACTTAGTGACTTAGTGATGGGTCCCACAGCAAGTTCAGGTGCACGAGGGAGGAATGACAAGAACAAACATAAGAGGAAGCACGTAACTCTGTCCATAGCTGACAAATTGCGAGTGATAGCGATGGTAGAGAAAGGCAGTGATCGGCGTAAAGTTATGGAAACTTTTAATATCGGTGCCTCCACAGTTTCAAACATAGTGAAGGCAAAGGCTAACTTATCGAAGTTTGTTGCCTTTGGAAAGTCAAGTTACACGGGTGATGTGAGAAAGACAATGAAAAAACCAAAACATGAAAAACTTGACGAGGCAGTGCATAAGTGGTTTACGGCCAAGCGGGCTGAGGGCAAGCCTATCTCAGGGCTTATGATAATTGAAAAGGCCAAGCAATTCCTGTCTGATATGAATATGGAAGACGATATAAAATTCTCCGACGGCTGGTTGAGAAACTTTAAAATTAGGCATGGAATTAGGGTCCTAGATGTCGCCGGAGAAAAGAATTCTGCCGACAAAGAGGCCGCCGATCGGTTTGCACACATTTTTGCTACCATTGTTCAAGATCACCAGCTGACCCCAGACCAAATCTTTAACGCAGACGAGACAGGGCTATATTGGCGCTGTTTGCCAACAAGGACATTAGCTGGTAGAGGAGAGAAGGCTGCACCCGGATTCAAAATGAATAAAGAACGTCTCACAATCCTGCTGAGTGGGAATGCTTCCGGTAAATGTCGCAATCGTTTGTTTGTGATCGGCAAGGCTAAGAATCCCCGTGCTTTCAAGAACATGCGAGGGAAGTTGCCAGTGATCTATGATGCACAGAGCAATGCATGGATGACTGCCCAAGTATTCCATGATTGGTTCTTCAAGCACTTTGTTCCCGAAGTCAAGGCCTACTTCAAGTCGATTGGCCTTTCTGAGGACACCAAGGCTGTCCTATTCCTGGATAACTGCAGAGCACATCCCCCTGCCCACGAACTAGTGTCTGGAAACATCTTTGTCACCTACTTGCCCCCTAATGTGACTAGTCTGATACAACCAATGGACCAGGGTGTGTGCCAAAAGTTTAAGCAGAGCTACAAGTCCTCATTTGCCCGCAAGCTGATTAACTCTGATGCATCAGTAAAAACTTTCCAGTCAAGTTTTTCCATCAAGGATGCCATATATGATGCTGCCCTAGCCTGGAAGGATGTTTCGGAGGTAACCCTCAAGAAATGTTGGAACAAGCTGTATGTCCAGGTTGACGACCCTGAAGAAGTTGAAGAAGATGAGCACGATTTCGAAGGCTTTCTTGGGCGTCGCAGGGAGGCAATCAACGAAATCCGAGGCCTGATGGATACCGTGCCGGTCAACGACCCCAAGAGGATGACTGAAGAGGATATTGAGGAGTGGGTTGATGTGGATGGTGACCTGCAGGGCGAGGAAGAGGTGACAGATACAGAAATTATCCGGAGTGTTGTGGAGCCAGAATATGTTGAGGAGCACTCGTCTGAGGAAGAGGAAGAGGCAAATGACGATGGCAAAGTAACCTGGAAGGAAGCTGCTACCCATTTCGATGCTATGGTAAAATTTGTGGAACAGTCTAGCCAATATAATGCAAGTGAAACAATCGATTTCCACATCCTCCGTAATGAGTTCTATACGAAAAGGGGCAGGGCAGTCAAGCAGGCAGACATCAGGGACCTGATGAAAAACATGCACCAACGGGGCCGCCGATCAGATGAACCAGACAACCCTAGACCTGCAACAATGCCTCTCACAGACGACTCGCGTACCAGCTCACCTGAACCTCTTACCACACCAGAACCTATGCCTCCTCCTGATTTTGAAGGCTGGGAGGACCTAGCATCCCCTGTGAAGGCCACTCCTGAGGTAGCCCCAGCCACCCCTGTGGTAGCCCCAGCCAGCCTAGCCACTCCTGAGGTAGCCCCAGCCGGGCCAGCCGCCCCTGTGGTAGCCCCAGCCGCCCCTGTGGTAGCCCCAGCCAGCCTAGCCACTCCTGAGGTAGCCCTAGCCCTAGCTCCCCCTTCAGATATTGAAGGCTTGGAGGATATGGCTGTGGAGTAATAATCAGTGAAGTGTAGTAGATTTAAGGACCCCAAAAAAAATATAAAACCAGCAAAATACAAAAAAAAAATAAGTCTTTTTAAGTTCATTTTACATTAAAGTACACTTACAGTGCAGAGCAGTGATTATAAGTTACTAACCTCCATTTAGCGGATTCCGATTTAACGGATATCGGCAATAACGGTCAAAAAATGTAGGCCGGACAATGGACCCAGCAACGGACATAGTCCGTTGCTATAAAAAAGTTGGAGCAAAGTCTGTTGCTCTATCTATTTATCTCTCTAATGCACCTACCTAAATCCCTTATACATTAACATAACTATGTCTTATTTGGACTTTTTGTAATCTTTGAATCATTTCTAATATGATGGAATTGAAAAATATAATATCCTTCCAGCACATAGATAAATAATAAATAAGATAGTCAACAAAATATTTCAACCCTCCCCTCAGTCTAGACGCCGAGCTTCCGAGACGGAAGATTTACGTTTGATAGATTTTTTGTTTTGTTTTTTTCCCTCGATATACACACTCTTTCTATCTATCTATCTCTCTAATTCATCTACCTAAATCCCTTATACATTAACATAACTATGTCTTATTTGGACTTTTTGTAATCTTTGAATAATTTCTAATGGGATGGAATTGAAAAATATAATATCCTTCCAGCACATAGATAAACAATAAATAAGATAGTAAACAAAAATATTTCAACCCTCCCCTCCGTCTAGGCGCCGAACTTCCCAGACGGGAGATTTACGTTTGATAGATTTTTGTTTTTTTTTGTTCCCACAGTATACACAAAATGATGGGGAAATATTATAACATGTTTTTAATTGACATTTGTGTCGTTTTTGCTGATTATGAGTTGGTGGGAAAAAAAATCTTTAATTCCATCATATCGGAAATGATTCACAGATTATAAATTATAGAGACCAAATAATATACACTTTTAAGTGTGTTCAATAGTTTTGCATTATCAATAGGGTGTAGCACAAGGGATTACCAGGATTTATTTCAGGTACAGTAAAAAAAAGGATGCATAACAGTTAAATGTCACGATCCGGACACCTGTACTCAACACCGGATTTTTCTCAAGGAATTTCCGGATTACATCCGGACTGGACAGTATTTAGCAGCAACGGACATTTAGCAGGAACGGACAGGTGCTTGCACGCATTTGTCCGTTGAATGGAGGTTGGAGTGTACTAATATGGGGCTAGGGGGCTAGTGGCTGGTTGGGGGCTGGGTTGGTGCTGGGGGCTTATCTTCAATGCTACACATCTCTTCTCTTCATATAAGGTGAGTTAAAGTCATGATTAGTCATTATTATCATTATTATCATGCGTTTGTGTCTTGGTTTGGGTCTTCAAAAAAAAGTCGGGGGGGGGGGTAAACGTCCGATAATCCGAAAAAACCACTAATCCGAACGAGGGCCGGTCCGCTGCCCTTCGGATTAACGGAAGTTTACTGTATATACATTTTGTGATATTACTAAAGATATTTGTTATTATATATATGCATAATATATATACAGTATATATATATATATAATTTATATACCGGTATATATTATATATTGTTTTTTGTTTTTTTGTTTTTTTATTCGTGTATTGACTTTTTTGGATACATTTCTAACAAATTATTTCTCTTTCAGTTACTGACAGGACTCTTCTACAAGCGGGCCCGCCGCTGTGAGGCTACTGTGGTGCCTGCCGACCCTAACATCAGCGACGATGAATTCATGGATGACGACGACGTCGCTGACCCGGACTTCATGCTGCCACCACCCCACGATGTCAACACACCTCACGCTTCGGATGAACCGAACCCCAAGAGGAAGTGTGTCGGGCCTGCATTTGAGGAAGTACCAGAGGAGCTTGAGGATGAGGAGGAGGCTATGGAGGTATCGCTAGAGGCTAACACATCCAAAGGGTAAGGCTAAGGGTAAGGGTAAGAAGTCCCAAGCACGGCCCACAACCTGGAAGAAGGTGGACATCCAGAACCAACCCCTGCCCGCCTATCACCACAAACCTCCTCAGTACATCGAGGCTCCTCACCAGTATTTTGCCCGATTCATAACTCCACAGGTAATGAAACATATAACCTACCAGACCAACTTATATGCCACCCAGAAGGACATCGCCACGACTTTTTCGACCACTGAGGAAGAGATGATGGTGTTCATCAGTATCCTACTGTACATGGGTATTGTTGAGTGTCCCTCCCTGGACGACTACTGGGCTATGTACACTCGGGTTCCTCAGGTGGCCGACCTCATGTCATCGAAGCGTTTCCGACTACTCCGCCGAACCATCCACTTCAATGACAACTCCCAGCTGGGTGGCACCATCGACAGGTTCTACAAGGTCCGTCCCCTCTTCACTTTCATGACCGATGCCTTCAGGAGTGAGCCTCAAACACCCAAGCAGTCCATCGATGAGGTCATGGTGGGATACAAGGGAAAGACAGCAGGGAATCTCAGGCAGTACAGCAAGAACAAGCCTGACAAGTGGGGATTCAAACTGTTCTCCAGAGCCTCGGAGGATGGTTTCATCCATGACATGGTCCTCTACCAGGGGAAGACTACTCTACCTTCCCACGGTATCCCCCTAACCCCAGAACAAGAGGCCCTCGGAGCCACCAGCCAGATTGTGTCAGTTCTAGCCAGCACCATGACCTCATCCAGTACCACAGCCATCTTTGCCGACAACTTCTTCACGAGTCTGGAGCTGGTGAGGTACCTGCAGGCGAGAGACATCAGGTACACAGGGACTGCGAGGGACAACAGGATCGGCAACCCTCCTCTTAAGTCAGCCAAGGAGATGGAGAAGAAGGCTGTCCCTCGTGGTACTTATGACTACCTAACCACCGATGATGGCATCCTGGCTCTGAGGTGGAAGGACAACAAGGCTGTGACTGTGCTGTCCACTGACCTGGGGCTGGAGCCGGTGTCTAAGTGCAAGAGGTACAGCAAGGACACCAAGAAGAAGGAGGATGTCGATTGCCCCAATGTTATCAAGAGCTACAATGCAAACATGGGGGGCATCGACAAGAGTGACATGCTGGTGCACCTGTATCGTACCCCCATGAAGTCCAAGAGGTGGTACATGAGGCTCTTTGCCTATTGTGTGGACCTCTGCCTGACCAATGCATGGCTGTGTTACAGGCGGGACTGCCGGTCACTAGGCGAAAAGGGAATGTGCCTCAAGGACTTCAGGATACAGGTGTTCCGTTGCACCAGCAACAAGAAGTCCATGATCGCTCGGCCTCTGAGGAGCTCCTTGTCCTCGTCACCTGGCAGCCCCAACACCTCCAACCCCAACACCTCCAGCCCCAACACCGACAACAATGCCATCGACCTACCCAAACCCATCCGTGGTCAGCGCAGCCAAATGCCTGACACTATGGTGCGGTTTGACAGGACCCTCTTCCACATCCCACTGTATGTCACCCGGCAGACCTGCAAGCACTGTAGCCGGAAAGGTAATATAATCCGGTCTAATGTGCTCTGCCAGGTGTGCAAGGTACGCCTGTGTCTCAACGCCGACAGGAACTGCTTCAAGGACTACCACACACGTGTTGCCTAGGTTCAAGAGGCAAGGAATGTTGAAAAGAGGTGGGAAATCCGGGTACAAAAGTACAGTACTTGGTCAACAAACAACTATATTGTAAGGTATTTTTATTCTAATATATTTTTGATAAGTTTTTTAAATAAAACAATGATTTTACTGTCATGTAGAGTGTTTATTTATCCATATTTATTGTTTTCAATATTGCAACTTTCTGAAATTTTATGACCATAGACCAGCAAGTGACCATATATAGTCACTTCACAAATTTCAATTTGCAACCTCAAAATCAACATTTTTGAAAAAAATTCAAAAGTAAATATGTCTTAGAAAATTGTCTACTTTCATGGTCTAGGGTCAAAAAATCGATAATATAAGTATATCTATGAGTGCCCGGTAAAGGGTTAAAGTGACGAGTGAGAGTGTGTGCTTCCAGCTGTTGTGTGTAAACAAACCGATGAAGAAAAAAAGGAAGTATAGGCCTAGGCTAACACCCATCTGAAGTTGGAGGTACAGTAAACCCTCGCTATCTCGGACTAATTGGGGGGAGACCCAGTCCGAGATGACCGAAAATCCGAGATGTCCGACTTAAGAGAGGATAAAATCCGACCTAACCAATGTCCGTCCGAGACAACAATGAAATCGGAGACTATGGAAAAAATCCGACCTCAAGAGAGACGTCCGCGTCAACCTAGAAAACGAAGACAACCCTATTCGAACCCTATAATCTGTAATAGAAAACACAGTACATGTATTTTAGTTTTACAATATGTATTGTACAGTAGGCTATATTACACTTACCCCTTCATAGCTCTTGTCTGTAGTCTTGATGTCCTCCCTCCCCCCTCCCCAACACTGCATTAATTACTGCAGCATCCCCTTTTCACCCCCCACCTCCACCTCACTGTCCTTCTCCACCTCACTGTCCTTCTCCACCTCACTGTCCTTCTCCACCTCACTGTCCTTCTTCACCCCACTGTCCTTCTCCACCTCACTGTTCTTCTCCACCTCACTGTCCATGACCACCTCACTCCCCTTCTCCACCTCACTGTCCTTCTCCACCTCACTGTTCTTCTCCACCTCACTGTCCATGACCACCTCACTCCCCTTCTCACTGTCCTTCTTCACCTCACTGTTCTTCTCCACCTCAATGTCCATCGCACTGTTCTTCTCCACCTCCCTGTTCTTCACACCCCCACTCTTAGGACCATATCCCTTGCCTGTCATGGAACCCTTACCTTTACCCTTACCCACACTGCCCTTCTCCACCTCACAAACAATGTCAGGTTAAGGTATATCCATGGGCACAGGCGTGCTACTCATTAATTCATCCAAATCCATGTCTAAGTCTGAGAGTGGCACAGTGTCTACAGTGCTCCACGAGGTGCTAGCAACTGAGGAAACACTTGGGAGGGAGGTGGTGCTAGCAAGCGACACACCACTGGTAGCAGACGAAGTACGAGGTCTGGGAGGAGCAGAGGGTACAAAAAAGGAGCTGATTTTCTGTTGTTTTATCCGATCAAGGTGTGCCCTCTGAATATGGAATCGACCATTACGGAGTGGTTCGTATAGGGACTGCAACTTTGAGTCATTTACTTGAGTCAGATACTGAAGAATGGTGTCAAAGGAGTCCAGGGCATGCGAGACTGATATCTTGGGCCCCCCCTCTGTCTCTTCGTCCGACTCATCCTGGGTCTCTTCCTGGGCTACCCCCAACACCTCGGCTGCAATTTGTTCGTCAGTCTTATGCTCGTGTCCAGGTAGGTCTCTGTCCTCTTGCAGCCAGTCATCAACTTCTTCTTCGGGGAGGTCACCCTGGTTACCCTGGTTCAAGAGGTTCCTGAAGTCGCTGCCCCTAACCCTTCAAAACCCGGATCTTGCACCTTCGGGATATTTAAGACCTTGGTCCAACCATTCCTCAGTGTGTTGAAAGACACTTCGCGCCACGCCTCTGCCCAATTGTAGATGCAGTCTTTCAGGGTATACTGCTTCAGTTTTTGTAGAGATTTCTTTCCGCGTGTATCCACATAACCTTCTTCGTCCATCCCATCTTCTATGATGACAAGGCATTGTTCCAGGAACTTCCTCTTGTATCGCCTTTTGCAAGCTTCAATTATTCCTTGGTCCATAGGCTGAATAACACTAGTGGTATTAGGAGGCAGGAACATTGTCTTAATTTTGCCGTTTGCACTCTCCAGTTTCGTGGTACAAGGGTGGGCAGGTGCGTTGTCGAGCAACAAAATGGCAACAGCTTCGTCATAGGGTACACCATACACTCGATTCTGGAACGAGCGAACGTCGGGTACAAATCTCTTGTGAAAGAAATCCTCGGTGATGACCTGGTTAAACCAAGCTTTCTTTGATCCATAATAGTCGACTGGGAGTTGCTTGGTAATGATGAGGTCCTTAATTACTCTCGGCTTCTGAGATTTGCCGACGATTGTAGGGGTCACACGGTGGCTTGCGTCGGCATTAGCGCAGCAAAGCACTGAAATGCGCTCCTTCACAGTTTTGTGGCCAGGTGTACTCACCTAATTGTACTCACCTAATTGTAGTATACAGGATTTGAGCCTAAGCTCGTGTTGTCCTGTCTCTCTCTCTACATTTATCCAATTTTGCTTTAAAAGTTTGGATATTTCTTGCTCCCACCACCTCCCCATCCAACTTATTCCAACACTCAATGCTTCTATACGGGAAGCTGAACTTTCTTACATCAGACTTACATATAACTTTCCTCAACTTACAATCATGACCCCTGGTTCTTCCCTCGTCCCTCACCACAAAATCTCCCTTGTCGATCTTCTCAAAACCTTTCACACACTTAAACATCATGATCATGTCACCTCTCTCTCTCCTCTCCCTCAGCGTTGGCAGCTTTAGCCTCTCCAATCTTTCCTCATAAGGCAGGTCTCTAAGGCTAGCTATCATCTTAGTGGCAACTCTCTGAACTCTTTCCAGTTTTTTATTATGTTTTATAAGGTGTGGAGACCACACCACTGCTGCATACTCCAGTCTTGGTCGTATTATTGTCCCTATTATTTTTGCTAACATCTCTTCATCTAAATAATTCAGAGCTATTCTCATGTTAGTCAACACTGCATAGGTTTCACCAGTTATTTTATTTATATGCTGTTCAGGTGACAAGCTGTCTGCCACAACTACCCCTAGGTCTTTTGCTTTCACAGCTTTACTAATTATTTCATCTCCTATTTTATATCCCCAAGAAGGTCTATATTTACTTTTTCCCATCTCAAGAACCTGACACTTACTCGTGTTGAATTCCATTTTCCAAGTTTGACTCCACTCATATAACTTATCTAGGTCTCTCTGTAATTCTTCACAACTACTCCTACTTGTAATATGCTTCATTAATTTTGCATCATCAGCAAACATAGATATATATGAGCCTATTCCCATTTGAAGGTCGTTGATGAAAACCAAAAACATGATTGGGGCCAACACCGATCCTTGAGGCACTCCGCTTTTTACCCTTTTCCACGAGGAGAACTTTCCTTTTATTACTGTTCGCATTTCCCTCCCAATTAAATAGTTTTCCATCCACTTTAATAATACTCCCTCAACCCGCCCCACAGTCCTGAGCTTCCACAACAATCTCTTATGAGGCACCTTATCAAATGCCTTCTTGAAATCTAAGTAAATACAATCCACCCACCCCTCCCTCCCTTGTACAATGTCAATTACCCTATCATAGTAACTCAACAAATTTGTGGTACACGAATGACCTTTTCTGAACCCGAACTGCTTGCTTGAAATTATTTCCCTCTCCTCCAACATACCCACCCATCTTTTTCTAATAATCTTTTCACAAAGCTTGCATATAACACTCGTTAAGGATACCGGTCGATAATTTAGCGGGCCTTCTTTATTTCCACTTTTATATATTGGAGTTATATTTGCTTGTTTCCATTCTAAGGGAAGTTCCCCCTTGTTTAATGAGTGTTGAACAATATTAAAAATAGGTCTCGCTAGTTGTTCAGAACATTCTCTCAATACCCATCCAGCAATGTTATCTGGGCCCATAGATTTTCTCACGTCCAATTCTTCCAACAATGATTTTAGTTCATCCTTGTTGACTTCTATCGACTCTAGTCCTTGTATCTCGTTCAATTCCACCACAGGTTCTACATAGTCATCCTCCTCCACAAACACGGATGTTAATGTATCATTCATAATTTCACACATACCCACTGTGTCTTCATATAATTGACCCTCTACCCTAAGCTTTGTTATTTTGTCCTTTATTTTTGTTTTGCCGTTGATATAACTATAGAACAGTTTGGGTTCTTTATTACATTTGTTTACTATATCTTTTTCAAAGTTCTTTTTCTCCTCTCTTATAGTCTTGACATAGTTGTTTCTAGCATTCTTATACTCATTCCATTTTTCCTCAGTGTGTCTCCTTCTCACTTTATTCCATGCAGAGTCCTTTTTGTTCTGGGCAATGTGACATCGCATGTTAAACCACTCTTTCTCCTTAACCAGCTTTCTATCCTTAAATGTTGGTACATATTTATCTACCCCCTCCCTGTAAATGTCTAGTAACATGGTGTATTTTACCTGAATATTCTGTTCTTGCTCAATAAATGACCAATCTATATTTGCAAAGTATCCTCGTAATGATTCATAATCCGCCTTACTATAATTTAGTCTATATTCCCTATGTTCCTCCTCTCTGCCTTCCAGAAATTCCACTGTCAATTCAAATTCAATCACAGCATGATCGCTTTTTCCCATGGGACTCAAATATGTTAGGTTCTTTATTTCTTGGGGGTCTTTGGTGAATAATAAGTCGAGTCTTGATGGTTCATCACCTCCTCTAAATCTTGTATTTTCCATAACGTGTTGTGTTAACCCTTCAAACCCGGTTGGTACACACGTGTACCATTTTTTTTTGGCCCCAGGAACCCGGGTGGTACAACATTGTACCATTGCTTGAAAGCCTGTGAGCTTCGTGTGCGAGGCGTCGGTCCGACGCATGTAAACAACAGCCGGCTGGACCGACGCTCCGCATCTCCGGCCACAAGAAGGAGAGCGTCGCTTGTTCGTGTGTGCCTGTATGTTGTTGTTCAGTATCGAAAAGTGGTGTAAAGTGGCTGGTTTGGCCATAAAGTTATCTCCAATGAAATCATCATCACAGCTCACCCAGTTGACTTAGAGAGCTCTACTTAAGGCCATTTTACAGGTAAATAACACAGCTACGCTTGGGGATGCGCGGGAATGCGGGAAGCAGTCTGATTAACGAATATACGGTAGCCTAGCCTAGACGTTTTTCGGCCAAAACACCCGGATTTCGAGGAATATATATATAATATATAGCCGGGGTCGGAGGGTTAATAGATACCCCATTGTTAGTTCAAGAAATTTGCTACCCCAAGTATTTTCATTTGAACCCGCATCCAAACATTCCCAATCCACCTCCCCACAATTAAAGTCCCCTGCAAGAATAAGCCTATTTTTCCTTTTACAAATAATTTCTAACATACGCAAGGTTTCCAAAATTAATTCATTATATTCATCGTTGCTCCAAGATTTAGTCTTAGGAGGTAAATAAACTGATACAATGTCCAATTTTGACCTATCATTATCCTCAATTTCAACTGCTACCACTTCAGCAATGGTTTTAATTCTTTAGCAGTAATTTTATTATCTACCATGATCAACACTCCTCCTCCTAGCTTTCCTAACCTGTCTCTTCTCCATGTACTGTATCCTGCACAACTAATTATATTCGTGTCTACCTCCTGGTTAAGCTTAGTTTCAGTCAAACATACTACCCCGGGCCTCTCTCTCTTTACATATTCGTCAAACTCAATCTTTTTGGAAATTAACCCATCAATATTTGTATACATGAACTTAGCGTTTCCAGTATTTTCCCTATTTTTCTCGTCCCTGCCCGTTCCTTTCTTTTTTGTACGTACCCCTCCCAATTTATTTCCTAGCTTGTCTCCTCTTCTCTTGTCTCCACCTGGACTGTTTCTCGCTCCGTTTCCACCTCCCCTCCCTCTGCCTCCACTTGGACTGTTTCTCTCTCTATCTCCACCTCCCCTCTCTCTGCCTTCTCCCCCGTCACCCGCACCATCTCCTTTTCCCTCCCTACTTCGTCCCTTCGCTTTATATACCATTTCTTGAGTTTTCCCTCCCACACTCTCCAGAAAAACTTCTTTTCGTCTTCTTTCGTCCTTTCTCCATTCTTTACATTTGCCTCGGTTTGCAATTCCTTTCTTATGTTTCGATCCTCAATACTCATGTCTTTTCTAATTGTAATTTTCTTAAACTTGCTGGTCAAGTTAAGTCTCCATGTTACGTTCATTATTGCATCCACTGTTACCCTAGACCTAAACTGCACTCTCATTGGCCTTGTGTTTCCCTTACTATATTTACCCATTCTCCTAACTTCTTCAATATCATCTCTCCAGTTGTTTCCTTCTTCATCGACATGCTTGATCAATGTTTTTACCTTATTAATTTCTTCCTTATCCCTAGCTTTCCTCTCAATAATGTGCTCCTCTATATCCCCAAATACAATAATACACTTATTTCTATCTATTGTTTCACGCAGGACCTGTTCATTTCTCCTCATAGCTTTTACTACCACTGATTCTAAATCTTTATTTTCCCGTTCTGATTGTTTCTTTTGTTCCTCCATGATTTCCTTCATTGCCACTTCCTTCACTTTTCCTCCTTCGTCATTAACCCATTTATTGTGTTTCTCCTTAATCTCCTCCACATGTGTTTTCATTTCCTTGGTTTGCCCTTTGTATTCTTCAAGTTGCAATCTTAAAGCTTCATTTTCGTCCCGGAGTTGCCCCATATGAGTTTGAATTTCTTTTAGGCTAGCCCGACTCAAATCTTGTCCAGGCTCGATGTCCCCAGCCTGAGCACCACATATTGAACATATAGCCTCAATCTGTGAACTAACACTCACCTTCCACTCCTGCATATCCTCCTTCCACCTTTTAATGTCATTCAGCTCACGTATAATTTTCCCTAGAATGCCCTCGGTCTCACCGACTTCAAATCCATCAAAGTCAGCCATATTTGTTTACATCCACTCGCATTCACAATCGCTGAATTATTTTTATCACTCGAAATATCGAAATGTGGACGTGATTTCTCGGTGGGCCTGTGTGTTGGAGGGTAGAGAAAGCCAATATAAGCCAGTCTCGTCACCGTTATAGAGCTGCCAATGTTGAAGGTGTTCCTCGGTTATAAGGGCGTGGAAGCGATCAGTGAAGGGTTCTATGGCCGAAGTATCGGCGCTTAAGATTTCACCACAAATACTCCTGTTTGAGAGGCCATGGCGGTTTCGGAACCTCCACAACCACCCCTCGCTAGCCTTGAAGTCTTGGTGATGAAGATGCTGGCCGAAATGTTCTGCTGCATGCTGGATCTCTATGCCTCTCACTGGTACGCCCTCAGCACGAAGTTGTTGGTACCACTTCAGCACTGCGTCGTCGATGTCTTGATAGGCTAGCTTAGCCTTGCGAAAGATCTTGGCGGTGGAAGGACCATGAAGCACAGCTACGCCATGATGTCGGACTTTCTCCTTGTCTCGGATGAAGTCGTAGATTGTTGATCTGCCTAAGCTATACTTCTCCTGAAGCTGCTTGGCTTTCATCCCACTGTCCAGATCCTTTAGCATCTGTAGCTTTGTTTCAAGTGATACAGAAGTCACCTTACGCTTAGGCTTATCCTTGGGAGGCATGGTGAACTAAATAATGGCACGCGTCGATGTGTAACACAACAGAGCTTGGTGCGGACTGACGCTCCCAGCATCCGAGCCGGGCGCTTGGGCCCCGGATGTAAGATGGCGTCGGACCTCCCTTCTGTTTCTCGGATATTCACCCTTATTGTCCGGTTACGTGAGGGGTCGTCCGACACGTCATCCTTTGTCGGACACCGCTACGACACATTTCGGAAATATTCGAGATATCAGAGGACGGTCATGACGGACATATTCCGAATACTTATATAAAGTCCGACAACGTCAGAGACGGTCGGAACGATGCCGGAAATGTCCGAAATACGGAAGTGAATGTCCGAGAGGCCGATGCCAGTCCGAGTAGTGCGGGTTTCCGACTTGTAGAGGTCCGAGATAGCGAGGGTTTACTGTACCCAATTACGGACGGTAGGTGAAACCGGAGTACCTTTATCGGTGTTTTACCCTAATCTAATATAATATTTGTACATTTTGGGCAGTAGGCGGGGCCGCACGTATGTGGCGGCGTACAGACCCTCCCGTAAAACATAGCGCATTTTAAGACTTTTATTTCTCAGTAAATACTGATATCCAACCTTCAATTAACCCTTCCTACCCGGTCTGCCTTAGGTAAGGACAGCACGAAAGAAGGGCCGCTACCCGGTATGCCTTATCTAAGGCATGAGCTTAATAGCCTAATTAAGCTTGGTCCGAACACCGTGAACGACCGCAGCAGTGCAAGTACTGGTACGAGCTGGATACACAGGCATAGTTTGCCTTTTTCCAGAGGATCTACTGTAAGAAACTGTAAGAAAGTACGACGTATGTCAACAAACCCAAGCGTTCGTCACCGCACCTCCGAAAACAAGGAGAAGACTCCTCAATGTTATTGTTCTGATGTCATGACGAAATTAGTGTCTAAAAAGCCCCCATATTGGCAACATCTCTGCAATATTGGCTCCACTGAAATCGTCATCACAACTGAACCAGTTGACTTACAGAGCTCTACTTAATGCCAAAATACAGATTGAAAACCGCACTACGATTATAGATGAGTGGGAAAGTTCTAGCGGTGAAAATAAACATAAATACGGTAGCCTAGGCCTAGACGTTTTTCAGCCATATCGCCCGGATAGGGGCGACCGTCATTGGGTAAGACAGCCCGGGGAGGAAGGGTTAAACATCCTACAAGTTCTAACCAGTCCCCTGAACAGTTTTTAATATGTTAGCCTACTTGAGGATATTTTAACGGTACCATAGCCTAGCCTAGGTAAATTTTTACCAATATTTTTTTTAGCACGTAGGCTATAGGCCTAGGTGCAATTGCAATTAGGCTAGCCTAGCCTACATAGAAAATTAGATAACATTCAAGACCTCTTTCGCCGCCTTATTAGAAATAATTTATTAGGGAAAATAGGGACCAATAGAATCGCCATATTTTTCTCATTATAGTCCGCATGGAGGAATTTCGTTATCGACACTTGAAAAAACCCCGATTACACCGAAAAATAACACAAAAATATTGTCCCGAACGTAAACAAAGCATTGCACCCAATGAATCCTTCGACCTGGGTCCTCTTCTTCTTGTTTTGAAAGATGCGGTGAGTGCGATTCACCCAATAAATGGCTTGAACGTTACTCACAAAAACGATATTACAGTGGAATCTCGCATCTAACGAATTTGCATCTAACGACCCTATTGGAGCTCTACCCGATCTCAATCTAACGAACCAAAATCCATATCTAACGGCAATTATTCTGGGTGCCCGGTATCGAATTTACAAATTTCCCGCCAAATAGGCCTACCGTACTGAGCTAAGTGGCGTCCCTCCCTCCCCGTCACTGTCGTCAGTCCAGTCCGCGCCGCGCCTTAGGCCTACATTACTCAACCCAACTCAATCTTTTGTTGTGTTACTCGCCCCAACCTTAACCCTTAGACCCCGGGTGGTACACGTGTGTACCATTTTTTTTTGGCCCGAGGAACCCGGGTGGTACAACACTGTACCATTGCTTGCGTGTGTGCTTTCGAATGGCGCGCGTAAAAATTTCGCTCCGTGGTCACCAGGCGTCGCTAGGCGACGCCACCAGACAGCATGTACGCCACCAAAACAGTCTCTACCCTGCCGCCAACATGGATACTAGCCCAAAAAGTTATTCCCTTGTGTCCGATTCTACGCTCCCTTCGACGCCTGCCCATGTTCGTCGCGCCCTAACGCAAAGGCACGTACAAGATGCGTTGACTCCCGGAGGTATTGAGATAGCTTTGAGGAGTTATGAACGTGGTGAAGGCCAAAATAGTGTTGATGAGTTGGGTAGTGATAGCTCCGAGTCTTATCAGTCTCACTATAGTGAAGATTTTGACGATCTAGACGAAATCCATGAAAGATACGCCTTTTTTAGTGGATTTGACCATGACGATGAAAGTGATGATAGTGAGGCTGAGCGGGAGGCTGAGGTTGACCCGCCATTGTCTTCCTTATCTACCCACGCCACCCAAGTTGCCCCAGGCTCCCGCCATTCTTCCCCACCACCACCAGCACTCCCTAGGGTTGAGGACCCCCCACTTTCGGCCTATTTACCCACTCCTTCCCCACCTCGCCGACCTACACGCCGCCCACGCATCATTCGTTCCCCGCGAGATTATGAGGGGGGCTCTGAAGAAGAAGGGCACCTCACAGATGACTCTGGCCATGATTACCTGGGTCCACCGTCAGGGCAAGATGACGGCTCTGACGACAACGACGATGACGACGACTTTATGGACATCGACGACCCTCAACCCAGACGCTTTGCCCAGGGCCGTCGTGCTCCTGGCCGCCCTGGCCGCCGGGCTGGCCGCCGGGCTGGGCCTGGGCGCCGTCGCGCTCCTGGCCGCCCTAGGGTGCGCGCCGCCAAAGTTCGTGGGCGTGCTGCCCCCGCTCTAGCTCCACAGAGGGCAGTGGCACAACCTGGGCGCCCCGTTCAGGACCGCCTGCAGTGTGCACAGTATCTAAATGTGCACAAGCTCTGTTACCTGCCTCTGGAACGAGATGGAGTCACCATTAGCAGAAGGCGGTGCCATGTCTGCTGGAACAGCCAGGTGAGGCCGAGGAAGCACAAAAAGACCACCATGCAGTGTGTGGAGTGCCAGGTGTCACTATGTACTATACCGTGCTTTGCTGAATACCACAGCAAGCAGGAGTACTAACTAATAATCATAGTGAAAGTACCAAAGACTGACAATATGTATGTATATAGGCAACAAGTGGAAATAAAACAATGTACAGGTGTATTGTGATAAAAAAATCATGTATTATGAAAACATATATAAATAAGTGAAAAAAGACACAATAAATTGTATATAAAACGTTTACAAAGCATATAACTAAGTGAAAGTGACACATGACATAATATTAGATGGCCAAAGTATAATAAACACCTGTGATAACGAATAATCAGTGCCTAATATAACAATAACCTACCTCAATTACTCATAAAAACTACGGTATCGAGTGAAAATGTGAAATATTTGTTACAATCATAGCCTAATAAACATATTTTATATAATTGGACTCCAAATAACTATAATAACATCACTATCAATACATAAAATCGCCTCCGGGAGGTAAAAGGTTTTGCGCGACGAGTGGCTAAGAAAACAGTAGGTTAGCCGAGCCGGGGCCTGGGCAAAGGCGACGCATCCGAACGCGGGATGATTTTCACGCATAAAAATCACTCCACTTCCCGCGCTCACCATTATGCAATCACTTGGGCTAGAGACCTCTACTCAACGGCATTCTACACATGAAGGTTTGTGCTACATTTTTCTGTTTTTTTTATAACTTTGTGTAATGTATTTCAGGAGTAACATGTGAATCAACAGGGACCAAAATTCCTGAAAACCCCCGGACACAAAGTACAGTCACGATATTCCCTAGCCGGGGTCGGAGGGTTAAGCTTTTGTTGTGTTACGCCTTTTGTGATGTCGACCCAATCCTCAGGTACTGGAGAGGGGAGTGGTGAGAATGGAAATATGCATGAAAGAAAGACAAAAGTACCAGTGAAGAGGGTAACGCGTGTTGGAAAAAAAATGAATAAATATACGGCAGAGGATAAAGCGAAAGTGATTGAACTAATTGAAAAAGGCCTCAAGAACTGCGAGATAGTGAAAATAACTGGGTTTCCCGAGGGGACAGTGCGTAACTTTAACCCTCCGACCCCGGCTATATATTATATATATATTCCTCGAAATCCGGGTGTTTTGGCCGAAAAACGTCTAGGCTAGGCTACCGTATATTCGTTAATCAGACTGCTTCCCGCATTCCCGCGCATCCCCAAGCGTAGCTGTGTTATTTACCTGTAAAATGGCCTTAAGTAGAGCTCTCTAAGTCAACTGGGTGAGCTGTGATGATGATTTCATTGGAGATAACTTTATGGCCAAACCAGCCACTTTACACCACTTTTCGATACTGAACAACAACATACAGGCACACACGAACAAGCGACGCTCTCCTTCTTGTGGCCGGAGATGCGGAGCGTCGGTCCAGCCGGCTGTTGTTTACATGCGTCGGACCGACGCCTCGCACACGAAGCTCACAGGCTTTCAAGCAATGGTACAATGTAGTACCACCCGGGTTCCTGGGGCCAAAAAAAAATGGTACACGTGTGTACCAACCGGGTTTGAAGGGTTAAGAGTCAGAAAACTAAAATTAAAGCCAGCCTATCTGTTGCAAAGACGTGTTTTAGTGGCAATGTTAAGAGAGGCAGGCTGTGGTGGAGGTGAGGAAGTGCGCGACGCATCCCAGTTAGCCTAGCCTCCCTGCTCGGATATCTTCGACATCGTCTAACCTACACACTTCATTATTCACTCACAGGTTGGTTCATTATTAATTCTTCTTATAATTAATATATTACATGATTTTAATATATTTGATGTCACAAAATAGAACTCGGAAGGGCAAAAATAGGTAAAAATGGGGACTCTGTCTAAATTTTGGCACCAATTACCATTTTTCCCATTAGTTTATGTATTCATATCGGTAAGATCCTATGTAGCGGTAGTCACCGTATTTTGTTTGCCCATTAACTAAGGATCCTTATTTATATCCTCATATCTCTTAGTTACAGTAAACTTCCGTTAATCCGAAGGGCAGCGGACCGGCCCTCGTTCGGATTAGTGGATTTTTCGGATTATCGGACTTTACCCCTATGAACCTGTGTATGATGAAAACATCGAGACATTAGGCCACCCAAATGACACAATGGTGCACACACACATATCATATGTTCATGAAATCACTTCAAAAGTTTACCATTGTCATTGTAGCCTATTACCTACTTCAAAACATTCAGATTAATGGTCAAAGGAATCTGCTGATATAAACGTCTTCTTCTTCTTCCGTCAACTAGCGAGTTTGTCTTGCTCTTTAAGATCAGATGTGGTTCGGGAAGTAATGCCTTAACAACGGCACCTCCCTGAGAAGTTCTTGTAATTTTCCTTTTGTGATTTTCCTTTTGTGATGTGCTCTGTTATATTATATTGTATTGAAAGCACCCTTGTCTTGTTGTCTTGAAAGCACCCTTGGGACGCTCCGATCACTGAACTATAAATAGTAGCGTATCGGAACGTCCAAAGGTGCGTTTTCAAGCTCAAGGCTAATACATCCAAAGGTGCATTTTCAAGCTCAAGACTGAATGTGCTTGCAAAAAATGCGGTGCAAGCCAGTAGCGCATCGGAGCGTCCCAAGGATGCGTTCAAGAGCAAAACAAACTCTCTAGCAGACGATGTGGAAGAAGAAGAAGAAGGTGTTTACGTTTATATCAGTAGCTTCCTTTGACCATTAATCTGAATGTTTTGAAGTAGGTAATAGGCTACAATGACAATGGTAAACTTTTAAAGTGAATTCATGAACATATGATATGTGTGTGCTCCATTATGTGTCATTTGAGTGGCCTAATGCCTCAAAAAGGGGACTTTGGGACTTCTTGAAATTCGGACCATTGGGAGAATTCGGATTTGGCCTCAAATTGAAAAATTCGGACTATTGGGAGATTCGAATCATCGGTCGTCGGATTAACGGACTTTTACTGTATTTATATCCTCATATCTCTTAGTTATTTATATCCTCATATCTCTTAGTTATTTTCTTCACTTACCTCAACAATACTAAACCCCGATAGCTGGGGAGGGTATGAAATATATCAGGGAAAGAGAGGGGTTGAAACACGGAGATTAACTAGAATATAGCCATCTTGATTAACCAAGCCAAGACGTTGTGTATCCTTGCTTGTGATTGGTTGTTGATTATCGTGACGTCATCAGCCAAGGCGGGCCTCAGCGATGACGTCATTCCAGCCCTTGGCCAACATGTCATTACACCCGCTTATTTTTACACCCGCTTAATCTTACACCCGGTTAATTTAACATCAGCGGTGTATATGTTTCACACAACGTGTATTATAATGTCATTAGTGCACTGTGTAATTTGCGTCTTGATATTCAAACCGTTTCTACTTATCAATACTAATTAGTATCCCCACCCCCGTATTTGCCTCGTGAACGGTAAGGTTAATCTGCGAGAGCGGTATCGTCCCAAGATGAAGTGATATATTTGTAATTATAGGGAATAGGCTCGCACCCTTATTTTTTATGTTTTTTCCTCCAGATTTTAAGAAATGAGTGTAGGCCCTATTCATGGTCTTAGTTATAATGCCAATGTTGGATACACGATGGGTTGAGGGGTGGATTTGTTATTTATATGATTTATAAGGTTTCTATATTACAATTTGTTCATGCAAATTAGGGAAAATATCCAGGAACCTGGCCAACTTTTATTTCGTGAGTTTTGTTTTTGGGTTTTAGCTAGTTTTCATCATTATACTGTACAGTGGTTGTCATTAATTAGAATCTCCGGAAAAAGAGTTGTCCCCATTATCCAACAATCTTAAGATACGGCCCCCGATAGTGGGGAGGGCTATGAAGTAGGCCTACAGGGAAATTGAGGGGTAATAGACGAAAATAAGAGGTAATATTAGCGTAACCTAACAACCTTACCTAACCTAACCTAGTATATTAGGTGAGGGCTGCCGCCCCCACACCCCCGCTGGTTTGGTATTTAATTAATAAAAGATTGACGGTCGCCAAAAGAGGTAATTATAAGAGTGAGAGAACTCTATTTCTTATTGCTAATGTGCCAACCTCTGTGTCATATGAATCTGAAGGGGTTAAGTGGGCTAAGAGTTAATCTATCTATCTATCTATCTATTGCCCGACGCCGTGATCCCCGAAGGGGTGGCCACGAACGAACCGCCCCCATGCACCTCTGTCCCCAGTCAGTCGACGCCCCTCCCCCCAACCAGCACCGCCTTCATTCATGTAGTTCCTCACTCCATCCTTCCACCTCATATTCGGTCTACCTCTCCCCCTCTGTCCCTCCACCTCGCTCTCGTACACCCTCTTAGTCATTCTCTCGCTTTCCATACGTTCCATATGGCCGAACCATCTCAAGTTGTTCCTTTTCACACTTTCCAGCACATCTACCTCCACACCACACCTCC
Organism: Lithodes maja; assembly: GCA_037953745.1. Lineage (NCBI taxonomy): Eukaryota > Metazoa > Arthropoda > Malacostraca > Decapoda > Lithodidae > Lithodes > Lithodes maja. The sequence goes on along the minus strand of JBAKBP010019078.1, from coordinate 24,474 downwards.
TTCTTACTTCCTCATTAGTCTGTCTATCCCTCCATGTAATTCCGCACGCACTCCTTAAGTAATTCATTTCCACTGCTCTCACTCTTGGTCTGAGTCTCTCAACCAACGTCCATGCTTCGCTTCCGTAAGTCAGTGTCGGGATTACCACACTGTCATGCAAGGACTTCTTCACTTCCATACTGACCACCCTATTTCTTGTTACTGCTTTTAGCGTTCCTACAACCCTCTTCCCCTGTTGTACCCTCTCCCGCACCTCTTCATCCATAGTCCCATCTTTACTCAACACACTGCCCAGATACTTAAAAGAGTTGACGATCTCCATAGCCTGACCGTTCAGCTTCACCTCACACTCTGTGACTTCACCCCTTTCGAAGACCATAACCTTGCTCTTCCCCGTATTTACCTTCAAATTCCGTTTTTCGCACACTGTTCCAAACTCATTTACCAGACCCTGCAACTCCCATTCATTATCACTCATCAGAACTGCATCATCCGCAAACAGCAGTATAGGTAGCTTCCACTCAATTCCCTCCCTTTTCAGCGATACACCAACATCCACTGCTCTTGATAGTATTTCTTTCATAACTCCATCCATATATACAGTAAACAACCACGGGGACATCACACACCCCTGTTTCAAACCAACATTCAGGTCAAAGAACTCGCTCTGCTCACTCTCCACACGTACTGCCGCCTTTGCACCCTCATACATGCTCTTCACTGCTTTCAGCAACTTGCCCTCTACTCCGTATATTCTAAGTACTTTCCACAAACCTTCTCTATCCACTCTGTCATAGGCCTTCTCCAAGTCCATAAAGGCAACATACACCTTTTGTTTCTTCTCCAGATACTTCTCCACAACACAATTCAGGGTAAAAATCTGATCTACACATCCTCTTCCCTTCCTAAAGCCTCCCTGCTCGTCGCCTATCCATTTCTCCGTTCTCACTCTCACTCTCTCAATCACTACCCTACTGTATACCTTCCCTACTACGCTTAGAAGACATATTCCTCGGTGGTTACCACACACTCCTCTTTCCCCTTTGCCCTTATATAGGGGGACTATTATGCCAGTCTTCCAGTCATCGGGTGCACTCCCCTTCTCCCATGCTAGTTTGCACATTTTCCATACCCATTCTATCACTATCTCACCACCATACCTCAACATTTCCCCACACACTCCATCTGTTCCTGGTGCTTTCCCCAACTTCATTCTTTTCATGGCTTCCCACACTTCTGACCTCCTGATCCCCACCTCCTCCTCCACTACTTCTCTTCTTCTCCCTCCCATACCATATCCAGCTATGTTTGCTGGCTCTTCATTCCTTTCATTTAGCAACTCACTGAAGTACTCCCTCCATCTTTCGACTCTCTCTTGCTTCTCGGCTAGCATTCTCCCATTCTTATCTTTCACACCCTTACTGTTTCCCTTGCTACCTTCCCTAACTTTCTTGACTTCTTTCCAGAACAGTTTCTTACTCTCCCTCCATTTTACACTCAGATTCCTTCCAAATTCCTCATCTACTCTTCTCTTACTTTCCTTCACTACTCTCTTCACCACCCTCTTACTCTCCACGTACCTCGCTCGTTTCTGTCTCTCGGAATCTTCATTCCCTCTACTACCCAACCACTCTCTATATGCTTTCTTCTTTTCTTCCACAGCTATTCTTACCTCTTCTGTCCACCATGCTGTACCTTTCACTCCCCTCCCTCTTCTCCTCACTCCACACACCTCCTCACATGCTGCACAGATCTCATCCTTAAACACCTTGCTCATCTCCTCCACTTCCTCCATAACTTCCAGGTCGAACCCACCTAGTCGTCTTTCCACTGCTCTCCTGTACTCCTCCCTGACTTCCTCCTCCTGCAACCTCTCCACCCTCCTCACCATTCCACCCTCCTCTCGCCTCCCTCCCGCTCTCCTCACCCACTTCTTTTGTATCCTAACCTTAGCTACCACTACATAATGATCAGACAGACCCCCTCCAATACCCCTATACACCCTAGCATCCATCACAGATTTCTTCATTCGTTCATCCACACATACATAATCAATCAATGACTTTCGTTCCACCACTGTCTTATCCTTCATCGTCAACATCCGTTTCCACGTGTACCTGTGGATCATTCTGTGTCGGAAGAAGGTGTTGGCTATCCACAGCCTCCTCCCCACACATACGTCCACAAGTGCACTACCATTCCCATTCACCTCTGATGGTACCCCCCACCCTCCCACCACTCCCTCAACTTTCCTATCACCCACCTTACCATTCATATCCCCAATCAGAAATATTCTTTCGTTCTTGTCAAACTTCTCCAGGCACGCCTCCACATTCATCCAGAACTCCTCTTTCTTTCTTTCAAGTATATCCTCTGTCGGGGCATACACGCATACAATCACCCACGTTTGTATTCCTACTTTCATTCTCACCCACACAATCCTTGAACCCACAGACCCATACTCTCTTACACATTCCTTCCATTTGCTACTTACAAACAAACATGCACCTTCTCTCGCTGTTCCTTCACTCACTCCAGCACACACACCCATTCCACACTCCCACTCTCTCACATCTGAACCTTTCCATTTGGTCTCTGTCATTCCATATTAATCAACATGGCTAAATTGCAGATAATGTTTCAACATCACTTTTTCTTTGATATAATTCAGGGCCTCTGCACCTATATGGGTTATTATTGACGAGGTAAGTGAAGGAAATAAGTCTGTATTGAGGATATAGGCCTACATTAAAGATTCCGGGAAAAACGTTTTCCCCATTATCCAACAATCTTAAGATACGGCCCCCGATAGTGGGGAGGGCTATGAAGTACAGGGAAATTGAGGGGTAAAAGACGAAAATATGGGGTAATATTAGCGTAACCTAACAACCTTACCTAACCTAACCTAGTATATTAGGTGGGGGCTGCTGCCCCCACACCCCCGCTGGTTTGGTATTTAATTCATAAAAGATTGACGGTCGCCAAAAGAGGTAATTGTAAGAGTGAGAGAACTCTATTTCTAATCTGCCAACCTCTGCGTCATATGAGTCTGAAGGGGTTAAGTGGGCTAAGAGTTAATCAACATGGCTAAATTGCAGATAATGTTTCAACATCACTTTTTCTTTGATATAATTCAGGGCCTCTGCACCTACATGGGTTATTATTGATGAGGTAAGTGAAGGAAATAAGTCTATTGAGGATATTCATTAAAGATTCTGTGGTAAACGTAGCCTAGGCTTGGACCCAAATAACGACGGTATAAAACCCTTACCCTTGGTGTACTGGACAATAATGGTCTGCAGCCAAATTGACACAATGCCGCTGGAAGCTCCGTTGGTAATCCCGTTAAATAGAAGATGTTGTAGGTGTTTTCATAAAGCAAAAACACTTCACTATTCATTGAACAACAGTTCCACCATTTCAAATATGGCCGACTGGCCCGAATCCGAGAGATTATAAACACCAAGGATAATAAATGAATCAATGTGACGTCGTAGAGGGATTGAGAAACAAAAGAGGCTCATTATATGGACTGACGTGTATTTCTACACCCGTTAAAATGTTGCGAGAATTTGTGACGTCACCGTCTAGACAGTGACGTACTCCCACAACAACCATTCATATGCCATCATCGCTCGTGACGTCACACCCAGTTTATTGACCAATAGAATATCAGTATACAACTCGACTCACCTCCACTCGTCGCCCACCAGCTGAGCTGGGAAATTGTAAAAGTGAGTCCACAGATGCCCTCTAATTATTCATTTACCAAGTATATTTTCCATTTATAGTATACTACGAAGCAACATACATAATACATATACAGTATATGTACAAACAACAACTATGCTATAACACTGCCCAGTTCTTGAGATATAATGCATGCCGTTTCGCAGGAATATACCTTCATATCTAACGAATCTGGATCTAACGCGATTTTGTCGGCACCTATTATTCGTTAGATACGAGATTCCACTGTATATTATATTAGGTATATTCCTGCGAAACGGCATGCATTATATCTCAAGAACTGGGCAGTGTTATAGCATAATTGTTGTTTGTACATATATATGTATTATGTATGTTGCTTCGTAGTATACTATAAATGGAAAATATACTTGGTAAATGAATAATTAGAGGGCATCTGTGGACTCACTTTTACAATTTCCCAGCTCAGCTGGTGGGCGACGAGTGGAGGTGAGCCGAGTTGTATACTGATATTCTATTGGTCAATAAACTGGGTGTGACGTCACGAGCGATGATGGTATATGAATGGTTGTTGTGGGAGTACGTCACTGTCTAGACGGTGACGTCACAAATTCTCGTAACATTTTAACGGGTGTAGAAATACACGTCAGTCCATATAATGAGCCTCTTTTGTTTCTCAATCCCTCTACGACGTCACATTGATTCATTTATTATCCTTGGTGTTTATAATCTCTCGGATTCGGGCCAGTCGGCCATATTTGAAATGGTGGAACTGTTGTTCAATGAATAGTGAAGTGTTTTTGCTTTATGAAAACACCTACAACATCTTCTATTTAACGGGATTACCAACGGAGCTTCCAGCGGCATTGTGTTAATTTGGCTGCAGACCATTATTGTCCAGTACACCAAGGGTAAGGGTTTTATACCGTCGTTATTTGGGTCCAAGCCTAGGCTACGATTACCACAGAATCTTTAATGAATATCCTCAATACAGACTTATTTCCTTCACTTACCTCGTCAATAATAACCCATATAGGTGGAGAGGCCCTGAATTATATCAAAGAAAAAGTGATGTTGAAACAATATCTGCAATTTAGCCATGTTGATTAACTCTTAGCCCACTTAACCCCTTCAGACTCATATGACGCAGAGGTTGGCAGATTAGCAATAAGAAATAGAGTTCTCTCACTCTTATAATTACCTCTTTTGGCGACCGTCAATCTTTTATGAATTAAATACCAAACCAGCGGGGGTGTGGGGGCGGCAGCCCCCACCTAATATACTAGGTTAGGTTAGGTAAGGTTGTTAGGTTACGCTAATATTACCCCTTATTTTATTTCGTCTTTTACCCCTCAATTTCCCTGCCTCCCCACTATCGGGGGCCGTATCTTAAGATCGTAATTGTTTAATCGAAGTCCTCTTTTTCTAGTTACCGTCATTCGGGGTGACTTCGGACCTAATTGACCTAATTTTAAGCCTAACTCAATAGGTAAAGCCTTAATAATGCAATCTTTTGCATCTATATGTATAGCTTAGAAACGTAGAATAATCTTGTGTACAGTGGAAAAATTATAGGCCTTTGGCTTAATTATAACTAATATTTATAATGGTGTCCGAAGTCATCATCGATATGAGGTGACTTCGGACTGGGGTAAGGTGACTTCGGACATTAATGGTTTTCCCCTTTAAATCTGAGTGTGTGTATTGAACGACGGCTTCGGACAATGCAGAGGCGACTTCGGACACAAGACGGAGTTTTAAAAAAAAAATACAAACTGAAATGCTTACATTTGTAGCCCTTAGAGGAGCATATACATTAGATTCCAAGTTTCTGTGCATTTTAGCACCTTCATATAAATTGTTATGTATTCTCAATAACAAAGCAATTATATTATTATCACTAATGCATTCAGGTACACCGTATGTATAGGCACTTTTCTAATACAAAAAAAATATAATTAATTCATTCAAATTACACATAATGACTCCTTGAAAACGTATTTCACACTTGTGACCAAACTTCTAAAAAAATAATACTGATATCATTAACCCTCCAACCCCGGCTAGGGAATATCGTGACTGTACTTTGTGTCCGGGGGTTTTCAGGAATTTTGGTCCCTGTTGATTCACATGTTACTCCTGAAATACATTACACAAAGTTATAAAAAAAACAGAAAAATGTAGCACAAACCTTCATGTGTAGAATGCCGTTGAGTAGAGGTCTCTAGCCCAAGTGATTGCATAATGGTGAGCGCGGGAAGTGGAGTGATTTTTATGCGTGAAAATCATCCCGCGTTCGGATGCGTCGCCTTGGCCCAGGCCGCGGCTCGTCGCGCCAAACTTTTTACCTCCCGGAGGCGATTTTATGTATTGATAGTGATGTTATTATAGTTATTTGGAGTCCAATTATATAAAATATGTGTATTAGGCTATCATTTTCACTAATATTTCACATTTTCACTCGATACCGTAGTTTTTATGAGTAATTGAGGTAGGTTATTGTTATATTAGGCACTGATTATTCGTTATCACAGGTGTTTATTATACTTTGGCCATCTAATATTAGTTCGTGTGTCACTTTCACTTTGGTAAATATGCTTGAGAGAGTGTCACTTTCACTGATAATGCTCATTTTCACTTGATACGGTACATTTTATTAGTAATTGAGGTAGGTTATTGTTATATTAGGCACTGATTATTCGTTATCACAGGTGTTTATTATACTTTGGCCATCTAATATTATGTCATGTGTCACTTTCACTTAGTTATATGCTTTGTAAACGTTTTATATACAATTTATTGTGTCTTTTTTCACTTATTTATATATGTTTTCATAATACATGACTTTTTTATCACAATACACCTGTACATTGTTTTATTTCCACTTGTTGCCTATATACATACATATTGTCAGTCTTTGGTACTTTCACTATGATTATTAGTTAGTACTCCTGCTTGCTGTGGTATTCAGCAAAGCACGGTATAGTACATAGTGACACCTGGCACTCCACACACTGCATGGTGGTCTTTTTGTGCTTCCTCGGCCTCACCTGGCTGTTCCAGCAGACATGGCACCGCCTTCTGCTAATGGTGACTCCATCTCGTTCCAGAGGCAGGTAACCGAGCTTGTGCACATTTAGATACTGTGCACACTGCATGCGGTCCTGAACGGGGCGCCCAGGTTGTGCCACTGCCCTCTGTGGAGCTAGAGCGGGGGCAGCACGCCCACGAACTTTGGCGGCGCGCACCCTAGGGCGGCCAGGAGCGCGACGGCGCCCAGGCCCAGCCCGGCGGCCAGCCCGGCGGCCAGGGCGGCCAGGAGCACGACGGCCCTGGGCAAAGCGTCTGGGTTGAGGGTCGTCGATGTCCATAAAGTCGTCGTCATCGTCGTTGTCGTCAGAGCCGTCATCTTGCCCTGACGGTGGACCCAGGTAATCATGGCCAGAGTCATCTGTGAGGTGCCCTTCATCTTCAGAGCCCCCCTCATAATCTCGCGGGGAACGAATGATGCGTGGGCGGCGTGGGCGGCGTGTAGGTCGGCGAGGTGGGGAAGGAGTGGCAGGTAAGGCTCTGTCATCTTCATGCAGAGGTTCGGGGCTCCTTGGCCTACGACGAGTCATAGACAGCACTGGTTCAGTGTCTGTAGGTGCAGCTAGGGATGCGAGGTCGAACACATCATCAGGAACCTCTGTTGTAGGCTGGAGAGGTGGGGTGGACCCTGGGGAAACTTGCGGGGGCGTATGGCTGGGAGCGGCAGGGGTGGAAGCCGCGGGAGCCTCGACCAAAGAGCGCCTACTTGTAGCTCCCTTTTTAACATATTTCATCCCTTTTCCCTTTTCTCTAGTAGTATGTCTCCTCTCGGGGGAAATAGTGGGTAAATAGGCCGAAAGTGGGGGGTCCTCAACCCTAGGGAGTGCTGGTGGTGGTGGGGAAGAATGGCGGGAGCCTGGGGCAACTTGGGTGGCGTGGGTAGATAAGGAAGACAATGGCGGGTCAACCTCAGCCTCCCGCTCAGCCTCACTATCATCACTTTCATCGTCATGGTCAAATCCACTAAAAAACGCGTATCTTTCATGGATTTCGTCTAGATCGTCAAAATCTTCACTATAGTGAGACTGATAAGACTCGGAGCTATCACTACCCAACTCATCAACACTATTTTTGCCTTCACCACGTTCATAACTCCTCAAAGCTATCTCAATACCTCCGGGAGTCAACGCATCTTGTACGTGCCTTTGCGTTAGGGCGCGACGAACATGGGCAGGCGTTGAAGGGAGCGTAGAATCGGACACAAGGGAATAACTTTTTGGGCTAGTATCCATGTTGGCGGCAGGGTAGAGACTGTTTTGGTGGCGTACATGCTGTCTGGTGGCGTCGCCTAGCGACGCCTGGTGACCACGGAGCGAAATTTTTACGCGCGCCATTCGAAAGCACACACGCAAGCAATGGTACAGTGTTGTACCACCCGGGTTCCTCGGGCCAAAAAAAAATGGTACACACGTGTACCACCCGGGGTCGAAGGGTTAAAGCTTAGCAATAATATCTTAATGACTGCATATTAAAGGAATACTAATGGCACACAGCCGACTAGATGCCATCTTGGCTAATTAATGGCCCGAAATACTAATTAACCCTTTCAGGGTATATACCTTAAACAAATCATAATATGAAATAAAAAGGACCTTACAAAAAATATAACTTTGTATCACATTATTGCCTCTTTCCTTATTCATCCCCCCTCTCTCACTTGGCCCCGCCCTCTACCACCTCTCGCTCTCGATATCGATCTCTCTCCCACCCTTCTGGCCCCGCCCTCCCCTGGCCCCACCCTTCCCTGGCCCCACCCTTCTCCTGGCCCCGCCCTCTCCCACCCTTCTCCGGGCCCCACCCTCCCCTGGCCCCGCCCTCCCTGGCCCCGCCCTCTACCACCTCTCTCTCTCTCTCGCTTTCTCTCCCACCCTTCTCTTGGCCCCACCCCCTCTCGCTTTCTCTCCCACCCCTCTCTCTCTCTCACTTTCTCTCCCCCTGCTCGCTCGCTTTCTCTCTCCTCTCTATAGCTCTTCAACCCTCTCTATTTCTCTCTCTCTCTATTATTTTGGCCATTTATTTACATCAACACTGAACAGCATTCTGCACTTCTTGTCCAGTATTGGTTCTGGCAGGATTTGTACTATCTCACCCTTGTCTATATCACTGTAATCATCAATAACTGGGTTAATGAAGACGTTACTTGTGCCCTTCACATGCTTTCGGAAACGAACATGTATTTCTGGTAGAACCTTTACTATGACTGCAATATAATGTCGATGTTTCTTCTTACCATCAAACGGAACTTTAACAATAACCAGCAGGTTTACTATGTTTCCCTTTTATATAGTCATGTAAGGTGCTCTTACTTAACTTCCACTTTTTAGCAGCCTCACGTACACTCATGTTCTACTTTTGTATATCATCTTTTGCTTTTTTTAATTTGTCTTGACATACATGACTGTTGTATTTCCTTTTCTCGTTGTGTGGCTTTGGTTTATATATCCATGGCATTTTTACTCCTGTGAATGAAAAGAAATGTAATATGATACTCTTACCTGGTTAACCCTTACACAGCAAACATCCACCAAATCATGTCAACATCTGACACCTTACTCAGTCTTAAGCATCCTTTAATTGGCGTTACTCAAACGGGAGCAAGATGACAGATGATAAAAACATAAGAAAATGGGAGTCTGCAAAAAGCCGATCGGCCCATACAAGGCAGATCCCTGTGATGACATGATTCGACAGATGCTCGCTATGTATGGCTAGGTAAGAGTACCATACACTTAGGTACTAATTGTTGTTCATATTGGAAGGACCTTGTAACTAATATTAGATGTCCGATGTCACCTAATGTCCGAAATCACCCCAAACTATGTCCGAAAACACCCCAATAAATCTGGAAAACAATAAAAGTAAATTGTTAGGGCTATAGGCTGTGTATTATGAACTTTGGGGAAAGAGTTACTGTGTGTATGGTCTCGCAGATAATTGTAGAACATTCTGGTGTAGGTTAATTGTCTTCCTCACATCCCATTAATTATGCTCAGTAGAAGTTTGACACACTTACAAAAACATGTGTTTTCTTTGTTACATATTCACAAATATTTACCACAAATTAAATTAATTAATTTAAATTATTAGTTCATCTTACATATAGTTACAACATTCCTCTTGAATGCTACACATCTATTTTTCAAAACCAAACTCCTCTTCTCTCTATTTTTATTTGTTTTAATTTTTATCCAAAATGTCCGAAGTTGTCCACTTGTCCGAAGCCACCCCAGATGACGGTATTAAAAACGTATTCTATGGTGTATTATATGATATATAGAAGCAATAGAACTGTTCAAATTACCTGGGAAGTGTATATTAAACAAAATACAAAACTTTGAATAATGAGGTAAGAGATAGGCTATGTGTTTTTTATCACTTTTCAACCCAAGACCAGCGGGGGTCTGGGGGCAGCAGCCCCCAGGATGCCCAGGTTACCTTAGGTTAGGTTAGGTTAGGTTAGGTTAGGTTAGGTTAGGTTAGGTTAGGTTAGGTTAATGACCAGCTATGTAAATACAGTACCGGTAGTGAACATTTGGTTCAGTCTGTGCTCAAACATCCATTTTCTTTAGGAGGAGGCCATACACTAAACAATTACCGTGATGTTGAAACATTATCTGCAATTTAGCCATGTTGATTAACTCTTAGCCCACTTAACCCCTTCAGACTCAAATGATGCAGAGGTTGGCAGATTAGGCTAGCAATAAGAAATAGAGTTCTCTCACTCTTATAATTAACTCTTTTGCCGACCGTCAATCTTTTATGAATTAGGCTAAATACCAAACCAGCGGGGGTGGCAGCCCCCACCTAATATACTAGGTTAGGTTAGGTAAGGTTGTTAGGTTACGCTAATATTACCCCTTATTTTCGTCGTTTACCCCCTCAATTTCCTTGTACTTCATAGCCATCCCCACTATCGGGGGCCGTATCTTAAGATTGTTGGATAATGGGGACAACTTTTTTCCGGAGATTCTAATTAATGACAACCACTGTATAATGATGAAAACTAGCTAAAAACCCCCCAAAAAACTCACGAAATAAAAGTTGGCCAGGTTCCTGGATATGTTCCTTAATTTGCATGAACAAATTGTAATAGGCCTATAGAAACCTAATAAATCATATAAATAAAAAATCCACAAAAATACAATCATTGAAAATAGCTGTGGTCCGTCTCCTTAACCCCTTCAACCCGGATGGTCTCTTGAACACCCATAAAAACCTTGGCCCGCGCAACCCGGAAGGCCTCTTAACCTCTGAAGTGCGCACGGGGGTAAATGAAAACGTCCCCCTGTGCTGACGTATTTGAGGTTTTTCGTCACTAAAATATTCATTGTACCATTAATAGCATTAATAATTATCCATATGCGCCTATTATGGGTTGATTATAAAGGTATTAACCTGAAACAACAATAAAACGAGTGAAAACAGCGTTTGGATGGTCAAAATCGGAGATATAGCCCGCGAGTTGTATAATCTATGGGTGAGGCAAACTCCTTTCCCGCCAATTTCCCCCAAGGCCACTGAGACACAGTCGATCGATACTCTCTCTCTCTCTCTTGCACTCGATGGCCATCAGTGATGACAACACCCTGCTTGCAACTCGCTAATGTTAGCACGAAAATATACCTCAGAATAAGGGAATAATAGGGAAAATAGGTGATAACTGAGGAATAGGAGGAAAGTGGGGAAGGAGGGGAGGTAGAGGACTGAGATTTTGCATGGCCCAGGGGCCAAAAAAAAAAAAAAAAAAAAAAAAATAAAAAATAAATTTTTTTTTTTTTTTCGATGTAAAAAGTTGATTTTTAGTTTTACTTACTCCAGAGAGTCTTCCCGCAGTCCGCCGGCCGAACTCTAAAGAGTCTTCCCGCAGTTCCCGGGTTAAACACCCATGACGTCACAGCCTGTGAGATTGGTGTGCGAGGCGTCGGTCCGACGCATGTAAACAACAGCCGGCTGGACCGACGCTCCACATCTCCGGCCACAAGAAGGAGAGCGTCGCTTGTTCGTGTGTGCCTGTATGTTGTTGTTCAGTATCGAAAAGTGGTGTAAAGTGGCTGGTTTGGCCATAAAGTTATCTCCAATGAAATCATCATCACAGCTCAACCAGTTGACTTAGAGAGCTCTACTTAATGCCATTCTACAGGTAAATAACACAGCTACGCTTGGGGATGCGCGGGAATGCGGGAAGCAGTCTGATTAACGAATATACGGTAGCCTAGCCTAGACGTTTTTCGGCCAAAACACCCGGGTTTCGATGAATATATATATATAATACATAACCGGGGCTGGAGGGTTAATATTGACCGAAAAAATGCCCATTCTAATAAATCTCAGAGCTCTTTCGGACAGTCACAGTTTACAAACGGCTTCTTTATGCAGTGTAATCAATATTTACCCCCTGCTGGCAACATAGATGACGATTTCAATAATTCACTTGGGGGTGAGGGGGGGCAAAGCCCCCCCTCAACCCATCGTGTATCCAACATTGGCATTATAACTAAGACCATGAATAGGGCCTACACTCATTTCTCAAAATCTGGAGGAAGAAACATAACAAATAAGGGTGCGAGCCTATTCCCTATAATTACTAATACTGTATATCCGTTCATCTTGGGACGATATCGCTACTAATATACTAATTAGTATTGATAAATAGAAACAGTTTGAATATCAAGATGCAAATTACACAGTGCACTAATGACATTATAATACACGTTGTGTGAGATTAAGCGGGTGTAAAAATAAGCGGGTGTAATGACATGTTGGCCAAGGGCTGGAATGACGTCATCGCTGAGGCCCGCCTTGGCTGATGATGTCACGATAATCAACAACCAATCACAAGCAAGGATACACAACGTCTTGGCTTGGTTAATCAAGATGGCTATATTCTAGTTAATCTCCGTGTTTCAACCCCTCTCTTTCCCTGATATATTTCATACCCTCCCCAGCTATCGGGGTTTAGTATTGTTGAGGTAAGTGAAGAAAATAACTAAGAGATATGAGGATATAAATAACTAAGAGATATGAGGATATAAATAACTAAGAGATATGAGGATATAAATAAGGATCCTTAGTTAATGGGCAAACAAAATACGGTGACTACCGCTACATAGGATCTTACCTTATATTATATTAGGGTTAATCTAATCTAATATAATATTTGTACATTTTGGAAGCGTGCATGGCCTCCCCACAATTTTCCTTACCTACTGTAAAAGCGCGATTCACCCAATAAATGGCGCCATTTGACGGACTATCTTCAGATTAATGAATAATGGGTAAGTTAATGCAAATCCTCCACTCAAACCATGATAAACAACAATTAAACACTAGGCTATATTCCTTGGAAAAAATATAGGTCAATATACAGGAGGCACTACAATATAGGTAGCACAATTCTAATGGTAGTTTTGGGTTCCTATCACCATATGCTTCATTTCTATATACTGTTTATCCCCGGGAAAAAAAAAAAAATCTTGGGATTTTTCATTTATTTACTTGGGATTTTTTGTTTTGGTCATTAACCTAACCAAAAAACCTAACCTAACCTAACCTAATAGCCCCCAAATACATTTAGGTTAGGTTAGGTTAGGTTTTTTGGTTAGGTTAATAACAAAAAAAAAAAAAAAAAAAAATCCAAGAAAAAAATAAAAACCCAAGATTTTTTTTTGTTTTTCCCGGGGATAAAAAGTATATAGAAATGAAGCATATGATGATAGGAACCCAAAACTACCATTAGAATTTTGCTACTTATATTGTAGCGCCTCCTGTATATTGACCAAAATATAAAGAAACTTGGTAAATAAGGCGGCTCTAGCTGTCTTGAATGTTACCGAATTTGGACAATATAAAGATGATGTAATTAAATTCATACATCGATTTTATCGTGGCCTACAGGTTCCTTATACCATGTATTTCATTCCTATATGTGTCTAGCCTAAATGCGCGTAAAAATGTATTACTGATCCTGAAAAGAAAAAAAATATCCCCTATAATACGCCTACCTCGCAAGAGGCGGGTGGCTTTGTTTACATCCGCCGTGAAGAAGAAGAGAAGAAGCGTGGGGGAAAATTTGGTTTTTGCCCCTACTGTTTAAATATATGACGATTTCAATAAATCTTGGGGGGGGGGGTGAGGGGGGGGCTTGCCCCCGTTGCCGTTGTATCCAACGGCAAACGGTTATGGCCAAATAGTTATTTTTCGCGAGTGAAGGGACGTGTTTTTAGATTGTTGTTTAACCCTTGGTTCCCGGATGACCTCATGTACGCCCATAAAAAAGCATGTAACAGGTACCCGGAAGGCCTCTTATGCACCCACGACGTCACAGCCTGTGAGCTTGCTGTGCGAGGCGTCGGTCCGACGCATGTAAACAACAGCCGGCTGGACCGACGCTCCGCATCTCCGGCCACAAGAAGGAGAGCGTCGCTTGTTCTTGTGTGCCTGTATGTTGTTGTTCAGTATCGAAAAGTGGTGTAAAGTGGCTGGTTTGGCCATAAAGTTATCTCCAATGAAATCATCATCACAGCTCACCCAGTTGACTTAGAGAGCTCTACTTAATGCCATTTTACAGGTAAATAACACAGCTACGCTTGGGGATGCGCGGGAATGCGGTAAGCAGTCTGATTAACGAATATACGGTAGCCTAGCCTAGACGTTTTTCGGCCAAAACACCCGGGTTTCGAGGAATATATATATAATACATAGCCGGGGCTGGAGGGTTAATGGGTAAATATGCATTTACGCCTATTTTCACATATCAAAACACCCTTACACAACTCTAAACTAGATAAAAACAATCAAAACGATTTTTTAGCAATTTAATTAGATAATATTCAAGGACAGTAGTGCGACGTTATGAGAAACAATTTATTTGGGAAAATAGGCACCAATAGATTCGTCATATTTTTGGTATTATTCTATAATTGCACCTATACGAGCTAAACAAATTATTATTGTGTTTAACAGGAAGGTACGACGAGGTAAGTGATGTGGTATAGGTGGCAATATGCGGAAATGGATTATAAGTGCATTCTGCCCCCCTCTTACCCCCTTACAAAAATCTACGGTTATTCACTCCACCCCAACTGGATTTCTACCGTTTTACCCAACCAGCGGGGGTGTGGGGGCGGCAGCCCCCACCCATAATACTAGGTTAGGTTAGGTAAGGTTGTTAGGTTAGGCTAATGCCTCTCTGAAACATTGTAAATCCGTGTCGCATCTAGATTGATAGACTTATGTCAGAGGGGGCGGAATGCCCTTATAATCCATTTCCGCATATTGCCACCTATACCACATCACTTACCTCGTTGTACCTTCCTGTTAATACAACAATAATTTGTTTAGCTCGTATAGGTGCAATTATAGAAATTTACCATATTTTTCTCCATATAGTCCGCATGGAGGATTTTCGTTATCAACAAATTGAAAAATACCCACTTCACAGACAAATACACCAAACATCTAAGTCTAAGCAGGGGTGTGGGGGCAGCAGCCCCCACCTATAATACTAGGATAGGTTAGGTAAGGTTGTCAGGTTAGGCTAATGTCCTTTCAGAGGGGTATAGGCTAGTAAAAACTAGGATAGCCAGTATAACTAAATAAGTTGGTCACCAATTATTTTGCAATATTTGAACACACATATAGATTGTATATGCTCTAAACATAATATGAAAATGTGTTTTAAGCCTCGGCAAAACCTAATAAAAATATATAGTACTAAAATGGAATTTTGTCGAAACATGGTTGTCAATACCTTCCTATAGACGGCACCGATTCGTACACACGCTATTTTCACCTGTCTCCCGAGGGCCGAGGTCTGTCCTCCAGCTTTTTAGTCCACTCCACCTGCCCATCTCTGTCGATAGGTTGGGTTGTTTGGTTAGGTTAATATACTAGGTTTCAGAAACAAGATTCGTAGTTGCGGTAGTATTTACGGTATCTGGACACTTCGAGCGAATTCATATTCGAGCGGAGGCGCGGTTAGGTTAGGTTAGGTTAGGTTAGGTTAGGTTAGGTTAATTAGATTGTGCATCCGCTCGATCAGGAATTCGCTCGAAGTTCCTCGCATTCGTATTTACAGATACGGCCGAATACCGGTAGGCTACTAAATGGGCGCTGGCCCAACCGCCATGTTGTATCCCACGTAGGCCTACTAGGTACTACGGACACATTGTAGGCGTTAGGTGTGGATTAGGCTTGTATCCAATGTACTAGGTCTATGTTACTGGATATTTATGATTTAAATAAGTGCTACGTTTTCGATAAATCTGGTTATATGGCTTTGCAATTAGGGAAATCATGAGCCGATTTCCGACATGTAGTTAGTCTTTTTCGATTCTCAAAATACGATCCAAGTTTTGCCAAAAATTGGCTCGGGTTTTCCAAAATTATGCTTTTTGGAGTTTGCAATTTAGGGAAACATGAGCCAAAATTCTAAATTAGGTTACTGTAATTTGTTTACTCTTAAAATTCGCAAAATCCGAGCCAAGTTTTGGCAAAACTTGGCTCGGGTTTTCCAAAATTCGGGTTTTATGCCTTTGCAATTTCGGGAAACCTGAGCCAAATTTCTAAATGAGGTTACTGTCATTTTGTTGTCCACAAATTCTCAAAATCCGAGCCAGCTTTGGCCAAAACTTGGCTCGGGTTTTCGAAATATTGGGTTTTAGGCCTTAGAAATACCTTAAAACCCGAGCCAAGTTTTGCTAAAATAAGTTTTAATCGCCGTTTTACGCATTTATCCCCTCATTTTCCCTGTACTTCATAGCCCTCTCCACTATCGGGCGGCGTGTCTTAAGATCGTTGTATAATGGGGAAAACGGTTTCGCCGAGGGTTGCAATTATTTCCAAACACTATACTGTATATTGATGAAAACTAACAGGGAAAAATAAAAAAATCCATGGGAAAATTGGTGACCATCTTATTTAGTTTTTCCGGATAGCCTATACCCGGTCAGAGGTAAAAAGAAGAAGAGTTCTGCAGTAGTCTCCTTGAATGCTACCTTTAATTACATCATCTTTAAATTGACCCCGAATTTTACCGCCTAGCCTACCTGTCAAATGCGTACCCCTATAGCCCAGCCTAGGCCTAGGCTAGTAAAATCGCACCCAGTCTTTTAATAAGCTAGTAACTTCTGAAGATACTAAGAATATACTTACACTAACTTAGAAAGTCAAATACACAAATATATTGCCTTAAATTACCTGTATTCTGCCAAAATCATCCGAACTGAGGTGCGCCATTCCTTCTGTTTACTCAGTTCAGTTCACCGAGTTCAGTTCAGTTGGAATTCGGGAAGTTTAGCCTTAACGTCGGCACTTCCCTAAGAGGTTTTGTTATTTTTCCTTTTGGACTTTTTGTGACGTGCTCATTTGTCTAAAAATAAATATATCTCATTTGTCATCCCTTTTTCTGAAATCTTCTTTCTTCAGTTTTGTTTCTTCTCTCTTCTTCCTTCATTCTTGTTTCTTCTCTCTTCAGTCTTCTTATTTCAGTTCTTTCAATTTTTTCTCTCGTACTCTCCACATTTGATAGATTGTCTGTTTCACTCTATCGCTTATTTCTTTGTTAAATAAAAGATGTCCGATGACTTGGTTTTCATTTTCAATATAAGGCTGTTGGAACCCGGGATCTTTTATTCTGCATGCTTTATAAAATGAACAGTGTAGTAGAAAATGTTTTAGGTATTCTGTTCCTTCCTTACACAGATCGCATTGTGTCTCTCCTCCCACATGCCTATTTCTATCTTTTAGATTTAAGTTATTTGTCCTACATCTGTAAAATATAGATGCCTGTGTGTTGTCATAAATATCTTCCTCGCTCTTAGGTCCGCAGTACCAAACGTTCCCTTCCCTCGAAGGTTCTTGGTTCTTGGTGGCTTTTAAGGGCGAGCAGACGAAGAATCCCGTCCGTTTATTGCCCTGTCTCCTGTGTGGCAGTAAAGTCTTCACATGCAATTCACGAGGCCGGTCGTCTTCAGATAGGTGCAGACCAGCCGGACGGCCCGCACCCGTACTCCCTCGGTGAGGCCCCTGCCTCCAAGGATGGTCGGAAGCAATAAGTCACGGATCCCCAGATGACGAAGACGTTCCTGGAGGATCAGGCGGTGGGAGTAAAAGCGCGGTCAGTGGGCGATGACATGGACGATCGTCTCAGGCCGAAAGCACCACCTGCAATTAGGACTACCGATGATGTTCAGACGGTGGAGATGGGCAGAGAGTGCCGTGTGGCCAATGCGGATCCTCGTGAGAGCGACATCATATGAGCGAAGGGGGTGTCTGACCCAAGGTTGAATCGCTGAGTCCTCCCGATAAGTCCCAAGTGTCGTTGCCTGTAGTGCGAGGCGGAGTTCAACATCCCACAAGTGGCGGCAGGCTAGGCGGACTGTAGATGCATGAGTGCGCAGGTCTTCCTGTAGGGGCTCCACCACAGCTGAGGAGTGCGCCAGTGAGGCAGCTTGGTCCGCCACGACATTACCACTGATCCCTGCATGTGAAGGCACCCACTGCAGGATCACCATCCAAGGGGGATCTAGACAGCGGAGAATGAGACCTTGAATCCGAAATACCAGGGAAGCGTAGGAGGAAGGTCGAGGCGAGTTGAGGAGATGCAATGATGACAGCGAGTCCGTGTAGATGACGACAGGTTGGGGACGTAGGTTAGTCATGACAAACACCATTGCTCGATATATCGCAAACAATTCCGCCGCTACTATTGGATGGCGGCCAGACAGCCTCCAGGTCTGGCAAAGAGACAGATCCTCCTAAAAGACCGCCGCAGTCGCGGAGGGCGGGACGAGCGAGCCATCAGTGTAGATGCGAAAATGTCCGTCGAATTTGGTGCGACTCAATTCCGCAAAGAGGGTTCGTGCCATCGCCGAGTCCCGGTCCTTCTTGAAGTTGTCGGCAAAGGTAAGGCGTAAGTGCGACGAGAGGTCCATCCATGGAGGCACAGGCGACAACATGGGTACGGGGGACAGGCGAGGGGCAAGTACGTTCAGCCGCCGGTAGTGTTGGAGTCCACGTACGACGAAGGGTTGTCGACGGTGCACTGGCCAGCGTGGGGCCGCAGATGCCACCCCGGACTCGGCATGGAGGACTGCAAGGGGATGGGACACCGGGAATTGAGCTACCCTCATCATCCACCTACAGTCTTGGTAGATCCTATCCCAGGAAAGGGGCAGCAGGCCTGAGTCCGCCTGGAGGGATATAGTAGGGGAAGAGCAGAATGCACCCATTGCGATGCGAAGCGCCGTGTTGTGCACGACGTCCAGCCTGCCCAGGACCGACGCTGACGCTGATCCGTAGACGGCACTGCCATACCTGATCTTATTCCTGACGAACGATTCATAAAATCGCAGCAAATCATCCCTGGAAGTCCCCCACCGAGACCCGGCAATACTCTTCATAAGATCCAGGCGCTTCAAGCAGGACGTCCGTAGATATTCAATGTGCAGACGCCAAGTAAGGACAGGCCCGTCCAACCACATCCCAAGGAATTTGTGCCTGGTACGGTATGGCATCTGTGCCCCACCTAAGGACACCCGTGGTACGCCAGGGAGTTTTGTCTTCAGAGTAAAGCACATGAGAGCACTCTTCTGGGGATTGAAACTGAGACCCCAACGATGCGCCCAGTCATTGAAAGAGTTAACTGCCGCCTGTAGTAAGTCCTGTGCCTGAGGGAGGGTGTCTGCCCAACAGACGAGGGTGATGTCGTCAGCATATACCAGCGTGGATGTTGAGGGGGACCGAGGGTAGTCAGACATGAGGGCATTAGACAGAAAAGCACTGAGGCCCGATCCCTGAAGGACCCCACAATGAACTGGAAACTGCTGCGAGCGTGCTGTCCCCACGGAGACTGAGAAAGTCCGGCCCATTAAGAAGCTGCAGAACCAGGAGAGCACTTGTCCTCTCACCCCTAGTTCACCCAGTTTGTACAGTATCCCAGTGTGCGAGGCAGCATCAAACGCCCCCGCGACATCAATAAACGCCGCCAGTTCCCTCGAAGGTATCCTTCCTTTCAAAATTCGTAGTATAGAAACATTCTTTGGGATTTGTTTGGCTGAGCGAATGCTTTCGTAAACGGTCGCCGCGACCGTTTACGTCCAATATTATTGGAATCTGAAGAGGACCTTCGACCCTTCTCTTCGATGGTCGTCGGATCCCTTCGTTTGCTAATTGAATTTTATTATTGTTTCAATTCGTAAATTAAAGGTTACAGAAGACATTCTTTAATGCAAATCAATTGCATAATGTACGAAACTATTAATATATATTAACCTGACAAGCGCGAAATAGACCTAGGGGCTAGGGTAGTTATTTGTGCATTTCTAGCCTTGGATTCTGACAGAATTAGTTATATTTACAATATAGAGCATTATTTGTTTTCGGTATGCTTTTATTTTACATATATGATGTATATATGAACCTTCAAGAGTGCTAAAATAAGTGGGAAAAGCATTTGGGTGGTGAAAAACGAAGATATATTGGCCACCCGGTCATAATCTCAGGCGAGAGAGAGCCACAGGCAACCTTCCTCTCTCGCTGTCTGTGAGGTAACTGAGACGAGCGGGCCGGTGTCTGGGTGTTGCATAACGATCTTTTCTGCAACCCACTTGTGCTACATTATCGCGGGAGAGAAAAATAACCGATAAATGATGATAATAAGAGGAAAAATCGGTGATAATTGAGGAGGGGAGGGAGGGGGGAATAAGGTGGGGAAGGAGGGGAGGGGGGTGGGTGAGATTTACATGGATGAGTACTGGAGGGGAATTATCTCACCTAGCGACAAATTCCTTTGTTTTGATAGGCCCTTTTTTTTTATGGAAGGCTTTTTTTATGGTCTTGCTTCCGTGAGGCCTATCGCGTTCCCTATAGGAAGCCTTCCGTGAGGCCTATCGCGCTTGCCGGGTTAATATGGGTTACAATTAGCACATTTCCAAAGACTTTCGATATATCTTCAATGACGATGTTGAACTTGACAGGAGCCGTTGTACAAGCCGTTGTACAAGGGGAGGTGTGGTGGAGTGGTCTTGCCACTGGCCTGGTAATCCAAAGGTCCCGGGTTCAAATCCCGATGTATCAATGGGAAGATATTATTGGGATGGAATTTGTGCTGTACCTAGTATCAGTGCATTACCACAAAGCCCACCGAAACGTCAATAAAATACCCTCATTGTTCCCTGATTAAATAGCACTGTATGAATATTCCCATATTCAAAATATGCAATAGGGGTGCAATGCCTGGTGAGTTATCTGCTCAACAGGTGGCGTTGTGTGTGTGTAAGTGTGAGAGTCCGAGTGTAGGGGGTGAGACAGTGAAGCACGGGAACGAGGTGGCTTCAGAGATGGGGTCGTTTCGGGCCATGAGTGAGCACCATGCCTCATGTGAAGGCAAGATGGCAGGTGCTCGTTGTACTCTACGTGCTTCACATGTCTCACTCCCTAGACTGGAACAAGACCTCACAGGCTTCACTGTTCATTGTAAAAAGCGGTGAATGTTAAGGCTCTCAGCCTATGCCAGAGAGGAAGTAAGTTGGAATATAGAAAAAAAAAAAAAAAAAAAAAAAAGGCACCTTCACCTGAGGCCTATGTCGGCCAGCCTTGACAAATTGTAGATCACTTCATCAGATTTTATTCGCCCAATTACTACCCAGGTAAGGAAATTCACGACATTCCATTATACTTGCTTGTATTTTTGGCTTGGAATCCTCATTTGGTGACTATTATTATCTATCTATTTGAGGCATATTTCCTGAAATAAGTCTTGCAATTGACGAGGATGGGTGTGAATGGGATCTGCCGTGTGTGGGCGTGTCAGCTCTGCAGACTAGTTATATATGTTCATTTATGTTAGTATTTAAAGTAGGCCTAGGCCTAGCCCAATCAGGGAGAACATGTTAGTCCCTATTTATAGCCTACTTTAGTAGGGTAGGCTAGGCCTATATTTTTTAATCCAATAGGCCTAGCCTATGTTAAAATAGCCAACAATAGGGTACCTAGGTTAACAAGTCCCAGATATTGAAAGAAAAAAAGTGGTAAAAATTGAAGAGACCTTGGACAGCCTTTTTAACCTCTGAAGTGCGCACGGGGGTAAATGAAAACCTCCCCCTGTGCTGACGTATTTGAGGTTTTTCGTCACTAAAATATTCATTGTACCATTAATAGCATTAATAATTATCCATATGCGCCTATTATGGGTTGATTATAAAGGTATTAACCTGAAACAACAATAAAACGAGTGAAAACAGCGTTTGGATGGTCAAAATCGGAGATATAGCCCGCGAGTTGTATAATCTATGGGTGAGGCAAACTCCTTTCCCGCCAATTTCCCCCAAGGCCACTGAGACACAGTCGATCGATACTCTCTCTCTCTCTCTTGCACTCGATGGCCATCAGTGATGACAACACCCTGCTTGCAACTCGCTAATGTTAGCACGAAAATATACCTCAGAATAAGGGAATAATAGGGAAAATAGGTGATAACTGAGGAATAGGAGGAAAGTGGGGAAGGAGGGGAGGTAGAGGACTGAGATTTTGCATGGCCCAGGGGCCAAAAAAAAAAAAAAAAAAAAAAAAAAAAAAAAAAAAAAGAAAATTTTGTTTTCGATGTAAAAAGTTGATTTTTAGTTTTACTTACTCCAGAGAGTCTTCCCGCAGTCCGCCGGCCGAACTCTAAAGAGTCTTCCCGCAGTTCCCGGGTTAACTAGGCCTAGGCTAGGCCTATAATTATGTTTTGTTAGGTTAGGTAAAAAGGCCATCGTTGACTATTTTAACATAGGCTAGGCCTATTGGATTAAAAAATATAGGCCTAACCAGCCTACCCTACTAAAGTAGGCAATAAATAGGGACTAACATGTTCTCCCTGATGGGCTAGGCCTACTTGAAATACTTCCATAAATTAACATAAGATAACGAGTCTGCAGAGCTGACTGGCCCACACACGGCATATCCCATTCACACCCATCCTCGTCAATTGCAAGACTTATTTCAGGAAATAGGCCTATGCCTCAAATAGATAGATAATAATGGTCACCAAATGAGGATTCCAATCCAAAAATACAAGCAAGTATAATGTAATGTCGTGAATTTTCTTACCTGGGTAGTAGGCTAATTGGGCGAATAAAATCTGATGAAGCGGTCTTAACCTAACAAGTGCGCACGGGGGTAATTGAAAACGTCCCCCTGTGCTGACGTATTTGAGGTGTTTCCGTCACTAAAATATTCATTGTACCATTAATAGCATTAATAATTATCCATATGCGCCTATTATGGGTTGATTATAAAGGTATTAACCTGAAACAACAATAAAACGAGTGAAAACAGCGTTTGGATGGTCAAAATCGGAGATATAGCCCGCGAGTTGTATAATGTATGGGTGAGGCAAGCTACCTTCCCGCCAATTTTCCCCAAGGCCACTGCGACACAGTCGATCGATACTCTCTCTCTCTCTCTTGCACTCGATGGCCATCAGTGATGACAACACCCTGCTTGCAACTCGCTAATGTTAGCACGAAAATATACCTCAGAATAAGGGAATAATAGGGAAAATAGGTGATAACTGAGGGATAGGAGGAAAGTGGGGAAGGAGGGGAGGTAGAGGACTGAGATTTTGCATGGCCCAGGGGCCAAACAAAAATAAAAAAATAATTTTTTTTTTTTTTTTTTTTTTTTTTCCGATGTCAAAAGTTGATTTTTAATTTTACTTACTCAGGAGAGTCTTCCCGCAGTCCGCCGGGGGAACTCTTAAGAGTCTTCCCGCAGCTCCCGGGTTAAGGACCTATCCATATGGAAGCATACAACAGGAGTTGTGATTAGATGATACAATATTATAGAACGGGTACCTATGTATGTAAGAATTGCAATAAATTATATGAAATATATTGTTCATTCTTTATGCGGTACCTATAATTGTCCAAGCATCATATATTTAGTCATTTATAAAAATAAACCTGCCTACTAGACTTTCTGTTTTTGGTACTGTATAGTACTGTAGACAGGGCAGGTGTCAATTTGATGCAGAATAAGTATTGAAAATAAATGGTTTTCTATATTAGCCTAGTCAAAGGGGGTGATCACATTACTATTAACTTGAAACCCGAAACTTTATGATATTTGAAATGCTGGGTGTGAAGGGAATTCATGGTCTCCTGAAATATCCCCAGGCTACCTTTAGGATCAACTTTTCCTGGTACCTGGCGCGGGGTACGAACCTCTGAAGGGAATTTAACCCCCCTAAAAACCCACAGGTTTTGAGATGCCTTGGGTGGGGTTCGAACCCTGGTTAGTGACCCAACCATCACCACCAGGCCCGCGCGCTAACCCACTGTACTACCACGGACGTACTAAAAGTATAGCAACCTTAGTCCGATTTTTAAGAACCAGGTGATAGTCTCGTGGTGTTATCACGTGATGAGTTTATTGGACTTACCATCTCCGACTATTTTACGCTATACCTGACGTCAACTCGGGTTAGTATTATTGTGGGTGCGGGACATTTTCGAGGGCATTACATTACATCCTTCTTTAACTAGGCTAGTCCCTAGCCTATTTTAAGGTCGTAAGGTATCGTAGCTGTATTACCTCAGCAATCTCAATATTGTTGGTATAGGGTTCGCGTGACGGGTGCTCCACGTAGCTACCTGGTCACGTATCCCACCGCTGCCACCAATGAAATGCTGGGTG
>JBAKBP010019077.1:10000-45383 GCA_037953745.1 Lithodes maja | reverse complement strand
CGTAGGACAGAAATGGCTTATGTGACAACGACACGCTCGATTCCAGTCCCAAATACTATATGCTCCAGACAACAAAAGCACCAACGCCCTACAGAGTTATCGTCTATGGTAACGAGGTACCTTAACTCGGCGAAAGTGTACAACAGGGGTAGGCTATGAGGCTAAACTCCCTCAGACATTTATAGGTTACGTTATTACTAAAGAAATGCAATACTCAAGAAACTACGTTAATATTAAGCCTCTAATAATGTAGAATAGAAGCAGGCTAAAGGTATGACAGTGAAATGCTAAATGACAAATGTACACGCCTACTTGAAAGCGCGTGCACTAGAATAACTGTCCCCTACTAACATGCACTAGCATGTAGCATACAAGATGTTCATGATCCAGTAGATACCTAATAATACACATGGAAGGAACATAAATAGTAGTCACTTATTATAAGAATGAATCTATACTTAGAATAACTAAAAGGTTGCAGGCAACAGTACTGCGCCGGTAGCCTACTACCGCATAGGCTACTTCGCTTCTCTCACTCTGTCTCCCCTCTGAGTCCGTATGCGCCCTACGCAATAGAACTCCGGACACAGCAGCAAAACGACAGTGCAGTTAATTGATACATGAAAGTATTAATAGTGTTGTCTTGTGTGTGAGTAATGTGTATTGTAAAGTGTTACATACATAAACTTAAAGAGAGCTGCAATGCATAGTAAAATAAAGATATATCCCACTCATCATCCCCATGTGTTCTAGCTAGCAGGCCAAGTCACAGGAACAACGAGTCCCAGCACCGAAAGCGAGAACCCAGGAAAAGACTGTAGAGAACACAAGGACAGATAAATTACGTTACTCTACTATACCGGCACTACGAGCGAGCTGTAGTCTCTGGTACTACACTCGCTCCTGGCTCGGTATGCAAATCAAGGCTAAGTCCTCGCCCCTCTACAGACAACTCCTGGGCATGGTCGGGCTCTTACACATGGCACCAGTCTAGTCACAAATTGGATGATGAG
The DNA here is from genome assembly GCA_037953745.1 of Lithodes maja. Lineage (NCBI taxonomy): Eukaryota > Metazoa > Arthropoda > Malacostraca > Decapoda > Lithodidae > Lithodes > Lithodes maja. The sequence goes on along the minus strand of JBAKBP010019077.1, from coordinate 44,370 downwards.
CGGGGCATATAACTCGTGAACATGTAGAACGTTCACCAACTATCCTCATCAAGAAGATCGCTGTTCACATTAACCCCTTAAATCTAATACATGTAAATATATGCTTGTCCTAAGAGTAATACTAGAGGTGAGTGCTGAAACTCCTTTAGGACCTCAAGGGAAGGTTATGCATTTAAATAGAGAGAAGAATGAAATGAGAGTAATGTCGTCAGAGAGAAAGAGTGCAACCGTGAGAAGTTGGGAGAGAGGGCAAGGGATGTTAGAATCTCAAAGGTTCTAGGCAACCTGATCATGGAACACACAGCGAGCCTCCAGGCAATGTGCTGTACGACAACATGGGCAGCCCAGGCAGCATAGGCAGGCGGCAATGGACTACCAACCCTGTCGCGCCTAGCTATAAGCGCAAGGCTGCCAACCAGTCCATACGTCTGGCAACCACCCCCCCGGCAGCGTGGCGCGTTGCTACCCTCTCGCTCTGAAAACTAACTCTCTCTCTCTCTCTGAACTCCCATTGTCTTATCTATCAACTTCTCTATTGATACTACATATTAAATGGAAGGTCTCGACATGGCTTAAAACAAAACCCACCACTGGTTAGCACATGACGAGACCTTTGCAGAGATACAAAGAACATAGTTATAAGTTGTCACACTCAATATAGGTAGCCAGCACGGTACAGTGGTACGGGCGGTACAGTGGAGTACCAAGGAGTACAATCAGGTTGCGTTGCCACGCACTGGGTGCGTCACAGCCCCCCCAAGATTTTTAGATAATCGACCTTAGAAGCATTATCAAAATCTGACAGGCAACCAACCGACCTGCTACCCTTAGCTGCCACTAATTGCAAAAGGTGCACAACAACTGAAGTGTGAATTATACATAAAACACAATATCGCATGCATCATGCTACAACAATAAAGACTTACAAAACTAAAAAAAAAAATTCTCGTTTATTTTATTGTTTTATAATCTTTTTGGACGGCGTTATGATAGCCTAATTTTACTCCTGCTCAACCCACACACCGTGCACGACTATCCTGGATCATCAACCCTTGATAGACAATCTGCTATCACGTTCTCACTCCCGGCAATATGCTGAATGTTGAGATTATACTCTTGGAGCATTAGGGACCACCTGGTCAACCGCATATTCCGATTGTGAAACTGATTTAGGAATTTCAAGGGATGATGGTCCGTATAAATCGTCACTACCGGGCCGTAGGCTGGAACATAAACTTCGAAATGTTTGAGCGACAAAACGATAGCAAGAAGCTCCTTCTCTATAGTCGAGTAATTCCTTTGTGCCGAATTAAACTTGCGAGAAAAGAAGCTCACTGGGTGTTCCAAGCCCTCGGAATCAGTCTGCAGTAACACTGCCCCGGCACCCACACCGCTGGCATCAGTCGCCAGCTGAAAACTCCTGGAGAAGTCTGGGGCTCTCAAAATCGGATGTGTACACAGCAGGTGCTTGACTAGGTCGAAAGCCCTCTGACACTCCGCAGCCCAACAGAACTTCACTGACTTCGACAGTAGATCAGTTAACGGTGCTAAGACAGTAGAGTATCCCCGGATGAAGCGCCTATAATAGCCTATCATACCTAGGAACCGCATGACCTGGCGCTTAGTGGTGGGCCTGGGAAACATATTGATAGCCTGTATCTTGCTCAGGGGGGGGCACACCCGGCCTAACCCGACCACGAAGCCAAGATACTGCACAGTAGCCTTTACAAACTCGCACTTCCTCAGGTTCACCACCAGCCCAGCATCGTGCAACTTCCCAAACAGGGTCTCTAAGTGCCTTAGGTGATTTTCAAAATCGTCATCATACACTATCACGTCATCAAGGTAGACCGTGCAGTTAGGGATTTCGTCACAAATATCGTTCATCAGGTTCTGAAACGTGGCAGGTGCGTTCTTAAGCCCATAAGGCATTACGTTACATTGGTAGGTCTTGCCATCTACCACAAAACCACAAACTTGCTTAGCTCGGTCCGACAGGGGTACTTGCCAGTAGCCTTTTACAAGATCAATTTTAGTAAGGTACTTTGCATTCCCTATCTTGTCCACGCTGTCGTCAACTCGAGGCAAAGGGTAAGGGTTGGTAGTGGTCAAGCCATTTAGCCTACGAAAATCTATGCAGAACCGCACCTTGCCGTCAGGTTTTGGCTGCAACGTGACGGGTGATGTCCACTTCACATAACCTTCAGTGATCATCCCTCTCTCAACCATGTACTTTAACTCCTCCCGTAAAGCTGGCAACTTTACCGGGGGCACACGGTAGGGCACTGACTTGAAGGGCACATTATCACCGACGTCCACGTCGTGCGTTACCTGAGTAGTGAGACCTGGGTGTTCGGCGAAAACAGAGGGGTATGACCTGAACAGGCCTAGGACAGCAGCACCCTGGTGCTCAGGCAGGTGACTTACAGCTTGCCTAGCCTCTTGTTTAGTATTCCCCGCCCACTGTTCCGCGGAAATGACACAGTCCCAGCTATCCTCCTCAGCAGCATGACTGTCCCCACCTCCTTCTCCACCCTGGCCGGTGCAGGCCAGCACAGGGACAGTGAGAGGCTCTGAGGGGCGTCTCACATACTCTTTCATGAGGTTAACATGACATAACTGATGTTTTTTTCTACGGTCAGGTGTTGCAACGAGATAATCAAGGTCGGACAGTTTCTTAGCCACCACATACGGCCCAATAAACTTGGCAGAAAGGGGGTGTCCAGGCAAAGGTAAAAGCAACATTACCTCCTGACCCACCGAAAACTCCCGAAGCTTCACCTTGGCGTCATACTGGTGCTTCATGACCGCCTGTGCATTAACCAAGTTATTACCTGCCGCTGCCATGCAACCTATAAGTCTCTCCCGGCTCTCAAGGATATATTTAAGTACAGACCCCGGCTTCTCTTCGCCCTCCCAGATCTCTTTCACCATACTTAAAGGTCCTCTCACATTATGGCCAAAGACTAGTTGATTTGGACTGAACCCCAGGCTCTCTCCTGGGACTTCACGTGCAGCGAACAGAACATACGGCAGACCCAAATCCCAATCAGTGTCATGTTCTGCACAGTAACAGCGTAGCATACTCTTCAGGGTCGAGTGCCACCGCTCCAAGACTCCCTGACTTTCGGGATGGTAGGCTGACGACACTACAGAACATATACCGTGCAACTGAAGGGTTTGCTTGAACAATTTGGATGTAAAATTGCTCCCCTGGTCTGACTGCACCTCACGTGGAAATCCATAACGGGAACAGAACAATAATAAGTTTTTAACAACTGCCTTTGCCGAGCCGTTTCTCATGGGGTATGCGTCCAGGTATCTCGTAGCCACATCCATGATTGTCAACAGGAATTTATTGCCACTACTAGTAGGCGGGAAAGGGCCAACCAAATCTACTACAACTTTGCTGAACGGAGGCCCGGTGACAGGTATGGGAAACAAAGGTGCCTTCGGGATGGTCTGGTTAGGCTTCCCCGTTGTCTGGCAGGTCGCACACCCAGCCACCCATGCACAGACATCAGCCTTGACCCCAGGCCACCAGAAAAACCTGCCCAATGCCGCCAATGTTTTTGTTACCCCCAAATGACCCGCCACCGGCACATCATGCGCCAGACACAATAAGGACTCTCTATACTTATTTGGAACAACCACCTGGTCTACTACCCTCGCACCGCCCTCCCACTTCGATTTGGGGTCTAGAAATCTGCGGTACAATATCCTGTTGAGCCTAAAGAAATCTCCCGGCTTCGCATCCCCATCTTCCTCCAACTCTATGGCACCATTGCTATAACGAGCTAGGCTAGCGTCTTGCAGCTGCTGCTCACTAATGTCCCTGGGCGTCAATGCATCAAGATGGTTTTGTAATAAGACATTACCCCGGCTAGTAGGCTCTACTGCCTTAGTGGCTCTCGCTACAGCTCTTGCCTCACGCGAAGTCTTACCCAACTCTGCCTTGTTACACACCATATCTGGGCCAGAATCAACTCCCGTGTTTATTATAGGTCCAAGTACCGAATCACCGAGAAGTGCAGCAGAATCAATGTCCCTTTTCCTGCCCTTAGCAACCTTCTCCTGATCCTTCCTCCACTGTCCCCGAGGTTGAGTGCTAGGCTGTGCAGGAGCCGCAGAGCGAGATCGGGTTACCACACAGGCCATCTCATCCTGTTGGCACCTCCCAACCCATTCCCGATTCTCACCATCCACGTCGGCCGCCCTCTCGGCAACGACTAAGGGTGGAGTCCCGGAAGTGGGCACCGCAAAGTCGTTGCCGAGAAGAAGGTCGACGCCCTCAACTGGCAAACACTCAACGATCCCTACATCCAGCTCCCTGCACACCTCTCCCACTCTCAACTCCAACCTCACAAGTGGGTATGACCTCGTAGCATTTATACCCTGCACCACAACAACTCTAGCCGCATTTATCGGTTTCCCTGTGAAGTTCCTCAACAAAGTTTGCGAAGCCCCCGTATCCCTCAGCAAGTCAACCCTCCGTAGTTCACTCCCCCAGCTCACAAACCCGTGTCCCCGATGGTTACAGAAAGTGTCCCGGACAGGTGTCGAGCCTTCCGTACGCTTCTTTACCGCGTGTGCCTCAGCTGCTGACAACCTACCCCGGGCAGTTGCTGCAGCCTTCAGAGACACACCGATACTGTGAACCAATGACACCGGCTTAGCGGGAGTGTTACTAGGGCACTCACGTGAATAATGGCCTAGCTTCTGACATTTGTAACATTTCACATCCCCAATGGGCTTCTTCCCTTGTGCGGGCGAAGAAGGGGCCTGACCTTTAGTAAACGGGAGAGGCTTGTGTTTGTAGGTGTTATTAGGTGCAATGCTTTTAGTGTGGTTATGTGTGTCATAGGGTTTGTTATTATCGAAAACTCTGGTGGGTGGGGTATAGCGCCCCTTCTGCCCTGACTCAGCCCTCTGAGCGGCACCGCAACCACGAATCAATGATAATCTGAGGTCTGCCATCTTGGCAGCCTCCTCTACTGTCTTGGGACATTTTTCCTTAATGTTCAGCGTTAGATCGGTTCCAGTACATTTGTAAAACTGTTCCAGATAGAAAAGTTGCTTAATTTCCTCAGCCGACTCTGCGTGCTCGGACCGAAACCAGTTATTACCTGCATCTGTTAAGTCCCGTGCGTGCTCCATAAAACTGACGTCGCTCTTCTTATTCACGCCACGGAACTTCAATCTATAAGTTTCGGGTTGCAGTTCGTAGGCCCGGAGCACAGCCTCCTTCACCAGTCCATACACGATACTCTCGTCCAGTGACAGTGCATCGTAGGCTTTCAACCCCTTACCCACTAGACGTGATGAAACTAATGCTGCCCATTTAACCTCCGGCCAGTCATACTCACGACACTTCTTTTCGAAACGAGCAAAAAACTCAGTCACTGCTGTCTCATCAAATGCGGGTACTAACTTAATTAAATGCGAAAGTGAGTCTGTAACCCGGTGCCCACCACCGAGATGACGCCCCGTGGTCTCTACTCTAGACTTCTCGACATCCATTTCAGCCTGGTACCTGGTTGCATCCTGATTGGCTTGGATTCTAGCAACCTCTATGCGTTCTATACTAGCCTGTTGTATCTGAGTCTCCTGCAGCTTAATCCGTTCTATACTAGCCTGTTGTATCTGAGTCTCCTGCAGCTTAAACTTAGCTAGTTCTAGCTGAAATAACATCTCAGGAGACAGGCCTGGGGGGGGAGAGCACAAAATGGGGGATCCACACCGAGACGTGTTTACGGGTAAGCCAGCTTGCCATTGAGAACCCTCCTGCTGCATCGTGCTAAGACTCGCTGGCTGAGGGCCCAGCTCAGGGGTAGAGTGGAATGGAGGCTTGGAGGGAACCCCCCAAGACCCCACTCCACCCACCGCCCCATCGCCATCACCCAACAAACATGCCACCAAATTCTTCTTGGGCCAACTGTCAGGACAGTCCCGCCCCAAAACCGTGGCTAAACAGCGAAGACCGTAACAATCAATAGCCTGCAGGCGCTGTTCGGTCAAAGGTGTCTGCAAAAATGCCCGGGCATCCCTCTCTCCACTTATAACACTCCCCTCCCTAAATATCTGTTGTACTTGCTGGTCACTAGGCTGTACCGTGTTATCCTCCCCCGTAAATGATGAGTCATTAGACATAGTGCTGGTTATACAATTGCTGTTCATAAAAAAAAAAAGTGCTTATTACTAATTGCAGTCTCGACTCACAAAATGTTAAAGATGCTTGAATGACTCTACTCTAGACACCCCCAACGAAACAATCTGCAAGTCCACCAATACAATAATGACACAATAAAAATTCCTCCAATATGCAAGAAAATTCTAGCCAGCTCTACTAGGTAGCATAGAATAGTTCTCCAAAAAACATGTGATAGGATACTACTGAATCTTGTGCAAGGTCGCCATTTTTGTTTCGGCTGGATCGGCAATACATATTCGGGATTCTTGATCGTAGGACAGAAATGGCTTATGTGACAACGACACGCTCGATTCCAGTCCCAAATACTATATGCTCCAGACAACAAAAGCACCAACGCCCTACAGAGTTATCGTCTATGGTAACGAGGTACCTTAACTCGGCGAAAGTGTACAACAGGGGTAGGCTATGAGGCTAAACTCCCTCAGACATTTATAGGTTACGTTATTACTAAAGAAATGCAATACTCAAGAAACTACGTTAATATTAAGCCTCTAATAATGTAGAATAGAAGCAGGCTAAAGGTATGACAGTGAAATGCTAAATGACAAATGTACACGCCTACTTGAAAGCGCGTGCACTAGAATAACTGTCCCCTACTAACATGCACTAGCATGTAGCATACAAGATGTTCATGATCCAGTAGATACCTAATAATACACATGGAAGGAACATAAATAGTAGTCACTTATTATAAGAATGAATCTATACTTGGAATAACTAAAAGGTTGCAGGCAACAGTACTGCGCCGGTAGCCTACTACCGCATAGGCTACTTCGCTTCTCTCACTCTGTCTCCCCTCTGAGTCCGTATGCGCCCTACGCAATAGAACTCCGGACACAGCAGCAAAACGACAGTGCAGTTAATTGATACATGAAAGTATTAATAGTGTTGTCTTGTGTGTGAGTAATGTGTATTGTAAAGTGTTACATACATAAACTTAAAGAGAGCTGCAATGCATAGTAAAATAAAGATATATCCCACTCATCATCCCCATGTGTTCTAGCTAGCAGGCCAAGTCACAGGAACAACGAGTCCCAGCACCGAAAGCGAGAACCCAGGAAAAGACTGTAGAGAACACAAGGACAGATAAATTACGTTACTCTACTATACCGGCACTACGAGCGAGCTGTAGTCTCTGGTACTACACTCGCTCCTGGCTCGGTATGCAAATCAAGGCTAAGTCCTCGCCCCTCTACAGACAACTCCTGGGCATGGTCGGGCTCTTACACATGGCACCAGTCTAGTCACAAATTGGATGATGAGCGGGGCATATAACTCGTGAACATGTAGAACGTTCACCAACTATCCTCATCAAGAAAATCGCTGTTCACATTAACCCCTTAAATCTAATACATGTAAATATATGCTTGTCCTAAGAGTAATACGAGAGGTGAGTGCTGAAACTCCTTTAGGACCTCAAGGGAAGGTTATGCATTTAAATAGAGAGAAGAATGAAATGAGAGTAATGTCGTCAGAGAGAAAGAGTGCAACCGTGAGAAGTTGGGAGAGAGGGCAAGGGATGTTAGAATCTCAAAGGTTCTAGGCAACCTGATCATGGAACACACAGCGAGCCTCCAGGCAATGTGCTGTACGACAACATGGGCAGCCCAGGCAGCATAGGCAGGCGGCAATGGACTACCAACCCTGTCGCGCCTAGCTATAAGCGCAAGGCTGCCAACCAGTCCATACGTCTGGCAACCACCCCCCCGGCAGCGTGGCGCGTTGCTACCCTCTCGCTCTGAAAACTAACTCACTCTCTCTCTCTGAACTCCCATTGTCTTATCTATCAACTTCTCTATTGATACTACATATTAAATGGAAGGTCTCGACATGGCTTAAAACAAAACCCACCACTGGTTAGCACATGACGAGACCTTTGCAGAGATACAAAGAACATAGTTATAAGTTGTCACACTCAATATAGGTAGCCAGCACGGTACAGTGGTACGGGCGGTACAGTGGAGTACCAAGGAGTACAATCAGGTTGCGTTGCCACGCACTGGGTGCGTCACACTCTTCAGCATGATTATCGTACAAGCTAAAGGTACATTATCTTACCAGATTGATGTCTTGGTTGATGTTGTTTGTAATCCTTTGTATTCCTTTGTAATATCTGTAATTATAAATTCGATTGACCAGAAATGGAGATACAAATCACAGAAGTTATATCCTTCGTGTGTTTGTGTTTGTGCCAATTCAAGCTAAATATGTTTTGTTTGTTTGTTTGGTAGAAGAATGCCCCGACCTAAAGCCGGCTTGCTATCGCTCGCCTATTATAAATCCACACCAGAAAGAGCTGAAGCGTCTTATAATCGCCAAACTAAGGAGGTTAGAAATCTTAACCCTCTTAAGATCAGATTATGCATTTATTTTCTGTTTTCTGACTATTATTCAACTATATTATTCAGATTAGGAAAGGATAAATGCTCTTATAACTTTATTTGTCTTTATTCAACTACATTATTCAGATTAGGAAAGGATAAATGCTCTTATAACTTTAGTTGTCATTATTCAACTATATAAATAAGATTAGGAAAGGATAAATGCTTTATAACTCTTTATTTGTCATTTGAGAAATGGTTGGAAGTGAAGTAGGAAAAGGGGACGGTAAACTATTTATCTTTTAGAGTAATATTCGACATTTAGTCTCTCTTCACGATTTATGTTCCTCCCATAAATATTGAACACTAAGTAACGAAACATTGCTTAGTATCCTATCAATATGGTTGGTTGTATTAGGTTTACTAACGATTATATTTGTTTGTATTAATTAATATATTTACTTATTTGTTTAGGCAAGTTTGGTTATACAGTATTTAATCACACGAACAACACTTTCTGCATAGATTTGGTAGTTAGGCAGAGCGGAACATTAGGTCTACAACATGGATATTAATTACGCTATACAAACCTAGTTGGCATATGTGTCCCTCTAGACACATCTATCTATCTAGCTATATGCTCAGGCCCAATCCCCATTTTGGGGGTAGCCGACTCAAGACAGAGCAAGAACAGGGAAAACACAAAAACAACATAAAACAAAAAATAAACACAGATAAAAAACACAAACTCACACACATCCAGGTCACCCAGGAGAAGACCCAGAGACCAGGGTTACCAAGGTCGCTCCAGCACTCCCTAGACACATAGGGTGAGGTAATGGATAGATATGGGTGTGGGATGTGATGATATAACTGATAGTATAAGGGTGGAGGGGTCGGGTACTACTGATTGTCGTACTTGTTGTTGTTGTTGTTGATGTTTTGGTTGTTATTGTTGTTACTGTTGGTGGTGGTGAAGGTGTTGTTGTTGTTGGTTATGGTGCTAATGTTGTAAAGAGGCCAGATACTCGTGATTGCCGTACTTCTAGTAGTAGTACAAAGGAGTACAAAGGAAATCAAGCAACAACAGGTCTAGTGACCCTTCTAGGCTGCTTGTCCTCCAAAACACTGAGGATCAAGTGTCCAAACAGTGGTTTAGAGTGGGTAAGGGAACATTGGAAAGGGAACTACTGCCCTAGAACTAATGTCCGTGGCAGGATTAGGAAGTTAGTAGGGGACAGATGGGTTAGTAACTGAGTAGTAGTTGGTGGTGGTGGCGTTATTGTTGGTGGTGGTGGCGTTATTGTTGGTGGTGGTGGCGTTATTGTTGGTGGTGGTGGCGTTATTGTTGGTGGTGGTGGCGTTATTGTTGGTGAAGGTGTTTCTGATGTTGTCGTTGGTTATGGTGCTGGTGTTCCTGGCATTGTGATTGTTGTAGCTTTGTTGGTACTATAGTTATTTGATAACAGATGGATGCAAGGAGGGGGGGGGGGGGTGGGGGGGGGGGGGTGAATAGTGATGGGTAGGGATTTTAAAGGGTGCTTAATAAATTATAGTAAAAAGGGAACAAGGTTAGGTTGGTCACGATTGTCATATTTGTTGTTGGTGGTGGTAGTAAGGATGCAAGAGGGTTAGTGTTATTGTTGTTGTGTTGGTTGGTGGTGGCTGTGGTTATCAATGACGCTGGATAGAATGTGAGTGTGTGTTGTGTGTTGTGTGTGAACCACCAGTGTAGGGTAAGGGAGGAGTACCACAGATTGTTCCACATAGACACTGTTCAGATAACCCTGGCTGATTGTGTTATTGTCGTAGCTGTTAATGTTGTTGTTGTTGTTGTTCGCCATGTAGTCTGTATATTTGTGTTTCGTGTGTTCTATTTGTCACTGTACCTTTGCTATATTTGTGTTTCGTGTGTTCTATTTGTCACTGTACCTTTGCTATATTTGTGTTTCGTGTGTTCTATTTGTCACTGTACCTTTGCTATATTTGTGTTTCGTGTGTTCTATTTGTCACTGTACCTTTGCTATATTTGTGTTTCGTGTGTTCTATTTGTCACTGTACCTTTGCTATATTTGTGTATCGTGTGTTCTATTTGTCACTGTACCTTTGCTATATTTGTGTTTCGTGTGTTCTATTTGTCACTGTACCTTTGCTATATTTGTGTTTCGTGTGTTCTATTTGTCACTGTACCTTTGCTATATTTGTGTTTCGTGTGTTCTATTTGTCACTGTACCTTTGCTATATTTGTGTTTCGTGTGTTCTATTTGTCACTGTACCTTTGCTATATTTGTGTTTCGTGTGTTCTATTTGTCACTGTACCTTTGCTATATTTGTGTTTCGTGTGTTCTATTTGTCACTGTACCTTTGCTATATTTGTGTTTCGTGTGTTCTATTTGTCACTGTACCTTTGCTATATTTGTTAATATTTTGTCCATTTATGTTATTGTGTTTTGGTAGTAGTTGTTTTGTTATAGTAACGTATTGCCTTTTTTTGTTTCACTTGTTGGTTGTGTTGAGGCTAGTAGTTTAGTTCTTATGTTCCCTCATTATTACTATTAGTGATGTTGGTATTGTTTTATTTTATTGATGGCATGATTCTGTTGGTGATACTCCTTGTTTTCAGTTAGTCGTCAATATTACAACATATATTCTAAAATGTTATTTGTTAGAAATATTACTTATAATGTGTAACATGCAAATGTAAATGGCAGTAGAAGTACAAATTAGAACTTGTGTTCCTATTTACTTTAACAATCGGCTTTACTTTTACTTATCAAATGTGCCCCAAGATAATTATAAATTTTTGATGAACTTTATATTGACCTTAATGCTCAACACCGCTATTTTATATTACCAAGATGTAGCACAATATTATTTGTATCACTAACATGACACTGCATCTGCCCTCCATGGACCCCGCCTCTGTGGAAGTTTCTCGGAAAACAAATAAAAATAAAAATAAAAATAAATAAATAAATAAATAAAAAACATCAAAATCCTACATACTCGGCTTTCTCCAAGCAATTCAAATATTCCACCTCGAAAGTTGTAAATATCATGAGTTACCTTCAAAGGCTTTGATTTGTAAACCCTTAATTCGTATAAGCCTACTATTTACATAGGAAACTAACTATAGTCTGTTTCATTTCAACTGGCAGTAAATTGCAAAGTTCCCACCAAGATTTCTCAGTTATTTTGAAGATTTTGTATTGAAATATGGTGCTAATTATATAAAATTCAATAAATGTTTTGAATTTGAATTTGAAATTAATATGATGTAGAGACATAATAGGTTCATATTTGTCCATTAAGTACGATCAATTAGTAGAGGTGGACCGGATATTGATTTCTTGACATTTGCGGATGCAGATGTAGATGCGGATATTTATTTTCAGTATTTGCGGATGCAGATGTACAAAATGATGCGGATATCCGCGGATGCGGATGCGGATACAGATATCCGGTCCACCTCTAATACCCACATATCCTTCCTAAGCAGCATAAAATCGTCTAATGATAGCAAAAATAAACTGCTAAAACGTGTCAGAGCTTCAAAGGGTTAATAGTTAATTAGTTATTCTGTAAAAGTGTAAATATAATAAGTTTTTATGACATTAGTTACGAAAATATCCGCACTATATCCGCATTATTGGATGCGGATGCGGATGTACAAAATTATGCGGATATCCGCGGATACGGATGCGGATACAGATATCCGGTCCACCTCTATCAATTAGCTGCTAAGGGATTCAATTTACCGTCAGATGAAATGAACCGGTATAGTTACAATTACTTCAATTTAGCAGGTAATAAAATTATGATCTGCAATAATGACCATAACCTGTCCAACATCCTCTATAAACCCATAATGTCTTGTACTGCTTAACAAAGTAAATAGTTATCAGTTTGTTCCGCATTATATAATTATATTACCCCCTTGAGGATCATTACAGTTTATTATGGTTATCATTAGACGATTGTATACAGCTTAGGACAAATCTAAGAAATATAAGGACAAAGGCTAGCTCAATTCTATCAAGGCTATCCATTCACATATGCATAGCCTACGTGAGTTGCAGTTGGGATGTGTGTACATGCTTAGATTGATATGCAGGATTCGAAGTTGCATAATAAATCGTAGGCAGTGTCCACCATTCTTTAACTGTCTTCGTGGTGCGATGCATAAGGTGTTGATTTTCGCTGTGAGCATCCTGGATTCGAATCCACGGACTGCCACATGTGTTTGTAAATTTCATTAATCGATTTTAGGAGTATAGTTGGTTGTTGGAAGGAACATAATAATTGATATTGGTTCAGGGGTAATTTATCGAGAGGACTTCCCTAGTGGTTAAGGCCCCATTAATTGCTCTTTCCATTCACATATGCATAGCCTACGTGAGTTGCAGTTGGGATGTGTGTACATGCTTAGATTGATATGCAGGATTCGAAGTTGCATAATAAATCGTAGGCAGTGTCCACCATTCTTTAACTGTCTTCGTGGTGCGATGCATAAGGTGTTGATTTTCGGTGTGAGCATCCTGGATTCGAATCCACGGACTGCCACATGTGTTTGTAAATTTCATTAATCGATTTTAGGAGTATAGTTGGTTGTTGGAAGGAACATAATAATTAATAGTTTGACTTCCATCTACTCTTCTTAAGGGGAGATCTCCACTTGAGGAAATTTTTTCTCGACCCCTTTCTCCCTCATGTTTAGCCCCATTGCTTTTGATATTATAAAACGTTTGCCCCATTAGTTTAGCGATTTTAAGAACTTTCTCCCCATATTAAGACCTTTCGTGCCATTCAGGTGTCGATTTTATCCTGGCGAGCGATAGCGAGCCTGTAATTTAAGAGGAACCGGCCTTCGGAAGGGGCAAATTTTTGTACCGAAAAATGTACAAATTTATCTTGAAAGGGACTCAAGGGGGTGTAATTTTAAGCTTGATGGAGGCCTAGGGAACAAACTAAATACCTCCCCTTAAGCTGAATACAATCTTCTACAAATAGCCATAAATATTGCGTCTTGGATCCTCAATGAGTTACGGGGGATGGGCGTATATATTTGCCTATATATTTATTTTTATTTTTTTGTTTATTTTTGTTTTTTTAGTTTCCTCCCTAGACCTCCACCAAGCTTAAAAAAACACCCACAAGATCCCCCGGCTAGATAAATCTGTTAATATTTCGGTATGTTAATATTTCCCCGCCAAAAGGCCGGTTCCTCCTAAATTACAGGCTCACTATCGCTCGCCAGGAAAATATACAGCTAAATGGCACGAAGGGTCTTAATATTGGCAAAGAAATGGGGTGAAAGGTCTTATAATCGCCAAACTAATGGGCCGAACGTCTTAAAACCTGGGAAATATGGGGCTAAACGGAGGGAGAAGGAGGGCTAGAAAAAACCCAGCCATCACCCCTTAAAAGCCAGTAAATCATAATTAAATTGTATACAAGTGGTATTGTTCCGTACCATATCATATATTACGATGAGTATGTATGACCTGTGGTAATAATGTTCCTTGGTCAATGATCTGTTCCGCTCCAGTTGTTATAAGTGCCCTATTATCCCATAAATCCTCTGTTGTGTTCTAGATGTTCTACGCTGCTTTTAAGGTGGGGTTAGTGGCTTGTTTTTTTTATACCCCTGCTCCCTCATGTTTAGCTCCATTAGTTTTGAGAATTTAAGACGTTAGCCCGATTAGTTTGTCGATGCTAAGACCTTTCTTCCCTTTCATTATCAATATCAAGATATTTAGTGGCATGTAAGTGTAAATAGTGGACTCTTTTACGAGTAGACTAAATCCTGTTTCATTGACGGAAGAATCTCCCAGAAGCATAACCAATGATTAATGGGCATTTTCTATTTATTTGGTTGTATATTTATTTATGTATTCATTATATTCTAAAGGTTCCTCACTAGACCGCCATCAAGTTATAAATAAATAGCCCCAACATCCCCCCTTCGAGATAAATAGCCCCAACATCCCCCCTTCGAGATAAATAGCCCCAACATCCCCCCTTCGAGATAAATAGCCCCAACATCCCCCCTTCGAGATAAATAGCCCCAACATCCCCCCTTCGAGATAAATAGCCCCAACATCCCCCCTTCGAGATAAATAGCCCCAACATCCCCCCTTCGAGATAAATAGCCCCAACATCCCCCCTTCGAGATAAATAGCCCCAACATCCCCCCTTCGAGATAAATTAGTGTATTTTTCAGTAAAACAAATGCTTCCTAAATTGCAGGCTCGCTCTAGCTCGTCAGGCAACAATCGACACCATATTGGCTCGAACTCGCCACACTAATGGGCCGAACGCCTTAAAATCTCAACACTAATGCGGCTAAGCATGAGGGAAAAGGGGGTCCACTAATCCCCCAAAACCTCCCCTTAAAGGTGGTGGTGCATGGGTCGAGATAAACATGGAATAATAATCGCCAACCTACACATAATTATCTTGCAAAATGCGTTGGCACCGACATAATTATTAACAATGGTATAAAGGATTTTGTGGATCGTCTAAACCGGACCTGTGACGTCATAGGAGTGTAAGGCATCCAGTCCACGATGAGGATACTGGTGTGACGTTACTATGACGTCACAGGTCTGGTGTAGACAATTCACAAAATCCTTTATACCATTGTAAATAATTATTGCAGTGCCATTGCATTTTTCAAGATAATTATGTGTAGGTTGGCGATTATTATTCCATGTTTATCTCAACCCATGCACCCCCACCTTTAAAGCGAACAGTCTCGTCTGGACCAGTCGGTGTTTTACCATGTGTATCCCTTCATATATTCTTCGGTATATCTAAGATCAAATAATCACCGAGTTGAAAATGTTATCTTGTAAACCTAAAGTCATAAAGACTATTTCTTGTAATTTAGTAGGAATCGGCATTTAGCTGGGACATTTTTCTACCGATTTTTTTTATAAATGTGTCTTGAGGGGGGGTCTTGGGGGTGTTATATTTTGTCAATGTTTGATAGAGGTCTAGGGAGCAAACTAATAAAACTTACAATATTAATATATATACAGGGTGTTCCAGTAATGCTTTTCATAAATTATATGGTGGACTCATCAGACAAAAATAAGAATACATTACTCTATGAACATGAGGTTGAGTATTTATAATAACGGAGTTATTACACGATTTAAGTTAACGATAGATACAATGCCATTCAGTCCAAGGGGTAATGTTGCCATTTTAGTGGATTATATCCATTTGGCCTTCGCTATCGCTTGCTAGCCTCAAGATAGTGAGCAGTAGCGATCTGACTTTTCGGTAGAAAAATATGTCAGGCTTCGCCGGTAGAAAAATCAAATCCGGCGAAGCCGAACATATTTTTTCTACCGAAAAGTCAGATCGCTACTGCTCACTATCTTGAGGCTAGCAAGCGATAGCGAAGGCCAAATGGATATAATCCACTAAAATGGCAACATTACCCCTTGGACTGAATGGCATGTATCTATCGTTAACTTAAATCGTGTAATAACTCCGTTATTATAAATACTCAACCTCATGTTCATAGAGTAATGTATTCTGATTTTTGTCTGATGAGTCCACCATATAATTTATGAAAAGCATTACTGGAACACCCTGTATATATATATATATATATACCAGTATACAGTATATATAATATAATATTATATAATAGCCCCCCCCCCCCCCTCCCTTTTAATTTCCACCTACATCTATCGTTTTGTTTTGTTTTCTGGCTCTCGTTGCACGGGTTCATTTTGGGTTCTTCACTGTGGGTCTCAGTTCGGGGGATGTCGTGTGTCCCTCTCGGTAATGGGGGTTTATAGCTCAGTTATTTAATCAGTTAACTAGGGGTCTCTTCCTCGCCTCTAATTGTTTTCACTTACACGGAGGCATGTCGTCTAATTGTGTGTGTGTGTGTGTGTAATTTAACTGTTCTGCTTAGTGTGTAATTGTCTTTATTATTACTGCGCCTTGGATTCATTTGTCCATGAAAGCTGTTATTTTCGTTATCGCCAAGTTAAGAAGAATAGTATTATTAAATATATTGAACCTCTCTTCTCTCACTTGCCCCCCCCCCCCTCTCTCTCTCTCTCTCTCTCTCTCTCTCTCTCTCTCTCTCTCTCTCTCTCTCTCTCTCTCTCGTCAAATTAACTAAATATAGTGGTACATTATATATCCAACCATCCAATGGGGAACTACGTTCTGCCGACGGCGCATATCTGCACTCACCCTCTGGCTCCACTTCCTGGGGTTTCTTGTGAGGCACTAGGCGGAAACTTTTCCCATCCCAAGTAACTCTTTGAAATGACTGCCCGGAGTCGAGTGTTCTTCCTGTATGCTCGAATTATTGGTTTTACTTAACGAAATTTGACTTCCTTAACAGCTAATTACTTAATATGAATATAGTATGTGTCTGCATCGTATATTACCACATTATTATAAGCAACAACACATTTGTAATGGGTATAATAATAATTGGAAGAATATGAAAGCAGTATGTCTCTGCATCGTTTTTAACACATAATCCTAATTACTAACCCTTTTTTTTCCCTTTTGTTTTTTCCCTTTGCCCCTCAACTTTCTCTTCATAATTGCTGAGGGGCACAGGGCCCTGGGTGGGGCTTTGGTTTCCGGGCGTTTCCGCGCCCTCCTTGGCTCCCCGCCATGGAGTGGCTTCGGTCACCCAGGCTTTATTGTGGTAGGCAGGGAGGGTTCTGTTGGGGCGCTCGGAAATGGCCTTAGCCTTGCTCGGGGCCTTGGGGCTGTTCGGCCAGGCAGCCTGAGGAACAACAACAACAACAACAACAACTAACCCTTTTGGCTATTAACATGTTGTAATAGGTGATTAAATAATTGGAAGAATAAGAAAGTAGTATGTCAGTGCATCGTATCTTAAATACACATAATTGTAAATACTAACCCATTTGGCTATTAACACGTTGTAAAGGGTGAATAATTAAGATTGAGACAAGTCAATATCTCGTCATCTTAAAAACACAAAAACAAATGACCTACAGGTATACTTCAATGTTGTTCTCCCTAGACCTCTATCATGCTTAAACAAGTAACCCCAAGACTCCCCTTTGAGATAGATTTGTACATTTTTTGGTAGAAAATTGCCCCGGCCTTAGGATGTTTCTTCCAATTACAGGCTCGATCACCAAACTAATGCGGCGAACGCCTGAAAATCTCACAACTAAAGCGGCTTCACCTCAGAAGTACAGTGTGTGCGCGTGCGTGCGTGGGTGTGCGCGCGCTACCGAACTCTCACGTCATGCTATTCATTGACCTAGGGTACGTTTGGGTCGTGGGTAAAACGTTCCCTTTGATCCTTCCTTCCCCAAGATGATTAACAAACAAGCTCCTTCAACCATCACCACCGTTACCACCACCACCACCACCACTACCCCACCACCACCATCCTACCACCAGTACCCCACCATCACCACCATCCTACCACCACTACCCCACCACCACCACCACCACCACTACCCCACCATCACCACCACCACTACCATCCTACCACCACCACCACTACCACCCCACCACCACCACCACTACCCCACCATCACCATCACCACCACCACTACCACCCCACCACCACCACCACTACCCCACCATCACCATCACCACCACCACCACCATCCTACCACCACCACCACCACTACCCCACCATCACCACCACCACCACCATCCTACCACCACCACCCTACCACCACCACCACCACCACCACCACTACTACCCCACCATCACCACCACCACCACCATCCTACCACCACCACCACCACCACCACCATCCCACCACCACCACCACCCTGCCCCCACCGTACAGTGTTTTTCCTCCCCGGACTTACTCTGGTAATGATAGTCATTGGTGTTACGGTGGGTCTGAGCGGCACAGATTCCCACTTTATGGAATGTTGGTTAAAATTCCCCCAACTCGGTATTAGCCCACAATAATTACGAGCCTCCAGAAGCTAACTACATCCTACGGAACATGCAATACACGAATATCCGACCGCCAACAAAACACCTACAGTGGAGGAGAGTCGCCAAACACAAAAAAAAAGAAAAAGAGAAAGAGAGATAGAGAGACTAAATACAAAAATAAAAGTGGACACACACACACACACAGCCCGTAGCCTAGTAGGTAGAGCTCTCGTCTCACACACGAGGGGTCGGGGGTTCAATCCCCGGCCGGGCGGAGACAAATTGGCTTGTCTCCTTTCATGTGTTAGCCTCAGTTCACCTAGCTGTAAATAGGTACCTGGAATAAGTGGACAACGTTGTGACGTCCCATCTGGGGTTGGCAAAAATGGTACAAGGCGAGATGGGTATCATATGGTTCACCTAAGCTGATGGCTACCTAAGCCTTCGGGCGAGACGGTACCGTCTATAGTGAGAATGGTACCATACAGATCCACCCTAAGCCTTCGTTTCCGATGTCGCCAATTGGCTAAAAATACAGACTACACACACATCCACAGCCATTCCAACGATACATATAACACCTACACATATAGGAGGCGGGAAATAACGAGCATGCTCACTCCCGCAATACAACTAGAGTAAGTACATTACAAAATAATAATAATAATAATAATAATAATAATAATAATAAAACAAAAACTAGAATATAATAATAAAAAAAAAAAAAAAAAATATATAATATATACCGGTATATATATATATATATATAAAATACCGGTATACAGGGTGTTCCAGTAATGCTTTTCATAAATTATATGGTGGACTCATCAGACAAAAATAAGAATAAATTACTCTATGAACATGAGGTTGAGTATTTATAATAACGGAGTTATTACACGATTTAAGTTAACGATAGATACAATCCCATTCAGTCCAAGGGGTAATGTTGCCATTTTAGTGGATTATATCCATTTGGCCTTCGCTATCGCTTGCTAGCCTCAAGATAGTGAGCAGTAGCGATCTGACTTTTCGGTAGAAAAATATGTCCGGCTTCGCCGGATTTGATTATCCTACCGAAAACATCAGCTCGCTACCGCTCGCTAGCCTGAAGAGAGAACGCCGATTGGATACTGGTCACTATCTTGAGGCTAGCAAGCGATAGCGAAGGCCAAATGGATATAATCCACTAAAATGGCAACATTACCCCTTGGACTGAATGGCATTGTATCTATCGTTAACTTAAATCGTGTAATAACTCCGTTATTATAAATACTCAACCTCATATTCATAGAGTAATGTATATAAATTTTTGTCTGATGAGTCCACCATATAATTTATGAAAAGCATTACTGGAACACCCTGTATATATATATATAAACATCTCCTTTTTGGGGGTTACAAGGGCCCGGGTGGGGATCGGGTTTTGTATGTATATTATGTGAAGGAGAGTTACGACAGTCGTGGTTCACTAAGTGATACCCAAGCCAGTCTAACATAGTTATCCATGACTATATTTATGGCCCCAAAGAAGCTATACATATGGGAAATTGAATTTACATAAACTTGGAATCGCGGGCCGTCTTTGTGTGTGTGTGTGTGTGTGTGTGTGAGAATGTGTGTGGAGTGTGTGTGTGTGTGAAAGATTGTCTCTGTGTGTGTGTATGTGTATGTGTCTGTGTTCAATAATCTCGGAGTTAACTGGTATATGATTTTTATTTTTAGTGTATTTTTCTTTCTTTCTTTCTTTATATATATATATATTTATTTTATTATTTTATTTCCCTTGAAGTATCGGTAAGCAGTTGATTGGAGTGAGAGTCTGTGTGTACAAAACTTTACATTTTGTTCACACAACAGGAAGATTAGTTTACTTTAATATATTCTGACATTCTAAATTATATTAGGTAGGTTGGACTTGTCATTGATAATTTACTCCAGTTACCCTTTGAGGATTATGACGCGTTTTGAAGGTTTATTCCGGCTACTATTACACGATTTTATATAGATTAGGAAAGACATATGGGTGTCAGAGGGTTAATTGAGTTAGTCTTTACCCTTGTATTTACCACAGATCCTCCCTATGTTGTATATATTCGTCTAATGATAACTAAACACAAGCTGACATAATGCGTCATAATTCTCAAGGGTTTAATAGATTATAGACACAATCATATCTATATATTAGTTAGTTGTTTGTAGTTTGAACACATACATACTCTGGTGTTGATTTATGTGTGTCTGTATCTGTATGTCTGTATCTGTGTCTGTATCTGTGTGTCTGTATCTATGTCTGTATCTGTATGTCTGTATCTGTATGTCTGTATCTGTGTGTCTGTATCTGTGTGTCTGTATCTGTATGTCTGTATCTGTGTCTGTATCTGTGTGTCTGTATCTGTGTGTGTAGTTTCGTGTACATGCATATGTAAGTGGTTCGTTGTGATGTAGTTCATTCTATATGTGTGTGTGTGTGTGCGTGTGTGTGTGTGTGTGTGTGTGAGAGTATTGTGATCATGGTTGTTTGAGTGTGTATATGCTTGACTGTGTAAACGTAGGTGTGTATGGATGGATCTGTGTGTGTGTGTATATGTTTCACTGTGTAAACGTAGGTGTGTATGGATGGATCTGTGTGTGTGTGTGTGTGTGTGTGTGTGTGTGTGTGTGTGTGTGTGTGTGTGTGTATTGTGATCATGTTTGTTTGAGTGTATATGCTTGACTGTGTAAACGTAGGTGTGTATGTGTGTGTGTGTGAGTGTGTATGTGTGTGTGTGAGTGTGTGTGTGAGTGTGTATATGCTTGACTGTAAACGTAGGTGTGTATGGATGGATCTGTGTGTGTGAGTGTGTGTGTGTGTGAGTGTGTGTGTGAGTGTGTATATGCTTGACTGTGTAAACGTAGGTGTGTATGGATGGATCTGTGTGTGTGAGTGTGTATGTGTGTGTGTGTGAGTGTGTATATGCTTGACTGTGTAAACGTAGGTGTGTATGGATGGATCTGTGTGTGTGTAATTTCCGTGTGTACCGTTTAACACACCTTCACTTGCGTAACTATGTAAATAGTAATAATTGTCGTTATTGTTAAGTGTGTGTGTGTGTGTGTGTCAGTTTGTGCATATGTTTACCTGCTTACATTATGTGTGGCTCAAGGGCCATATACAATACTATGTTATTACCGGAGGGAACAGAGGGTGGAGAGAGAGTCGTCTTCGCTATAGTTTCCTTCCACTTTACCTTACAATCAGGTTTGCTATCTCTAGTAGAATTAATTCCTGACCAACTCGCTGGATGGTAAGGTCTGTGTGGCCAGTGTATCTATGTGAATATATGACAATATTTTTTTTTTTCCTCGCTAGACGTCCACCAAACTTAAAAAATAAAACAAATACAAATTCCCTTAGACCCCCATTCAAGATATGCTTGTACATTTTTCGATAGAAAAATTTCCCGGCCAAAGGCCGGTTTCTCTTAAATTACAGGCTCGCTGTTGCTCGCCAGGAAAAAAAATCGACAACTAAATGACACGAACAGTCTTAATATTGGCAAAGAAATGTGGTGAAAGGTCTTAAATCGCTAAACTAATGGAGCGAACGTCTTAAAATCTCAAAAGCAATGGGGCTGAGCATGAGGGAGAAGGGTGTCCAAAAAACGACTTACCTCCCCCTAAGTCAGTGTGGATTATATTACTGGTGTGGATTAATAGGGGCTGATAATAACCTATATATTATAGGGGCTGATAATAACCTATATATTATACAGTATATTAGGAAGGTTGGTGATTGTGCAGAACTGACGGTGATGATGGTTGAAGGAGGTTGAGAAAGACGTTAGGGAGGGGGTGGGTGGGTGGGTGGGGGGTAGTTTTGTTCTGTAGACCATTATCAAGCTTAAGAAAAATATCCCCAAGCTTTGGTATTGACAAATAAAGGAGGCGAAAAGTTTTAAAATCGCTCAACTATCGGGCCGAACGCCTTAAAATCTGAAAATCAATGAGGTGAAACATGATGGAAATGGTTGGTGGGGGTGCAGGGTAGAAGAACCCACCATCCCTCTTTAACTCTTTCACGCTTTTATGACGCAGAGGTTGCCAGATTAGCAATAATAAATAGAGTTCTCTCACTCTTATAATTACCTCTCCAAAATTAGTTTTCTGCCCACAGCTAACTCAAAGACAACTGCAGAGGTTGAAGTAACTAAACTAAAGGTTTATAAATACCCCTGATGGTAACAAAGGTTTTAAAGTATCCCCAATAGGCTCAACACAGCTAACTCAAAGACAACTGCAGAGGTTGAAGTAACTAAACTAAAGGTTTCTAAATACCCCTGATGGTAACAAAGGCTTTAAAGTATCCCTAATAGGCTCAAAATTGCGTCATAAGCGTGAAAGGGTTAAGGGAGTTTGTTCTTTTGTTTCTAGACTATCTTCCCCTTTACGACGCTCGCCCCATTAATTTGGCGATTTTAAGACATTTTGCCCCTTTTTCTTTTTGTCAGTGCTAAGACCTTACATTTACAGTAGGTGTCGATGTTATACTGGTGAGCGATAGCGAATGTCTATTTTTTTTTTTTTTTCTTATTCACATTTCACCTTATTAGTTTATTTTATATATGATGTCTCGTCCCATTTATGTGTCGATTGTTTGGTGGCGAGATAGAGCGAGCCTGCAATTTAGGAACTTCGGCAGAGAAATGTTCCGAAAAATGTAATTATTTAGCTTGAAGATTGCCCGAGTGGTGTTTTACTGGTTTTTGAATGGGGTCTTTGGAGGCGGTTTTGATTTAGTCTGGTAGGCAAACTACAATGTATTGTTCAAATTTGCGCAGAAACAATTAAAACCCGTCATTAATAACTAGAATTAGTATCATCATTACCAACAAGACGTTGCTCCAGATAGTATTAACGGATATCACCATAATAACATAACAATAACACCACATTATTGAATGAATTAAAAATAGTTGGTAAGGAAGATGTAAATGTCTAGATAAATTCCAATGGTGAAGGTTAAGAAACCAAAATATGCTGCCAAATGTCTGGGGAAGTTTCTTTTGATTAAGCAGTAGATTAAAATAACTACTATTTTGCATATATATATTTTGTTTATATAATACTCATGAAAGTTTTGAATAATAAAGAAGTAGATCTATAGATAGATAAATACTGTAACTAAGTATACTAGGAGATACAGTAGATGGATTGATAAGCAAATCAATTAGTAGATAGATAGATAGATAGATAGATATAGAAATATAGAGAAAGCTTGAAATGCAGGTGAAATTTTACAACTTGTGATCTTGTATATTAACATGTTAAAATATATAGCTAATTTAATTCAATTACGGCCGAACCACTTTACATTACTTCTAACTAGTAATTACGTAGTGTTGCAAAATGTAATGTAATAATAATCTTTGCTATTGGGCAAAGCTTAAGCCGGTGTCACACGAGCGCCGTTTCCGTCAATTTTCGATGAACAAGTTTTTTCTCATAATAGTTTTTGGTATTGTCGCATTGGAATCGACAACTAGACTAACTTTATATAATTTCACGAAACGAAAATAACATATAACTTTAATTCAGAAGATGCCAGTGTACAATTATCGGAACAATTTATCGTTTGACATCGGCTCAAACAATGATATCACCTGATTATTTATCGTTTGACATCGGCTCAAACAATTATATCACCTGATTATTTATCGTTTGACATCGGCTCAAACAATTATATCACCTGATTATTTATCGTTTGACATCGGCTCAAACAATTATATCACCTGATTATTTATCGTTTGACATCGGCTCAAACAATTATATCACCTGATTATTTATCGTTTGGCATCGGCTCAAACAATTATATCACCTGATTATTTATGAGTCTAGTAGGTTAATACTATCGGGTCGCTGTTTTGTGGGTTAATAGGATTTGTGTGTAATTTGATTTGCTTGCTTTAGCTATTTTCGAACAATGTGTTTCAGGTTGTCCCCTAGGCTAACAAAAATGCCTTACCAGACTTCCTTCAAACTAAAAAATGCCCACCCAGAGTCCCTTAAAATTAATTTGTACAATTTGTAATAGAAAAATGTTCCGGCCTAAGGCCGATTTCTTCAATGTTGCAGGTTAGTTATCGTTCGCCCATGAAACATCGACACTCAAATTGGGTGAAGCGTCTCATTATCGCCAAACTAATGGGATGAGACGTCTTAAATTAAATCTCAAATTTCCACTCTAGTGGAGCGAAATAGGGGTGGTCCAAAAATATCTTCCCCGAAACAAATTTGGTCAAGTCAATTGTGTTAACACAAACACAAATTATTTAGTTGATATTTAACTTTCAAATTTTGGAAAAAGATCCACAATTTTACAATCCCAGTAATTTAATTTGAAAATGTGACTGATATTTGTATGGGCAAACCGGATATTGTTGTCAAGATTAGTGCACATGTAATAGCCAGGGCTAGGCTTAGACCCTATACAGGCTGGAACTCTGTTCACTATACTACATGACAGGTTAATAGCCAGGGCTAGGCTTAGACCCTATACAGGCTGGAACTCTGTTTACTATACTACATGACAGGTTAATAGCCAGGGCTAGGCTTAGACCCTATACAGGCTGGAACTCTGTTTACTATACTACATGACAGGTTAATAGCCAGGGCTAGGCTTAGACCCTATACAGGCTGGAACTCTGTTTACTATACTACATGACAGGTTAATAGCCAGGGCTAGGCTTAGACCCTATACAGGCTGGAACTCTGTTTACTATACTACATGACAGGTTAATAGCCAGGGCTAGGCTTAGACCCTATACAGGCTGGAACTCTGTTCACTATACAACATCAGACGTTAAAAGGAGGACTTCGGTACTTCTACCTGTATTCCTCCCCAACCTCAACTCGTGATGGGAACAGGCAATATCCTAATTGAAATCATACTCCCCCTAAGCATGACAAATTATTTATTTGATGACAATTATAATGGCTAGGGCTATGATTCGAACCAATACAGGCAGGAACTCTGTCCTCTAAACCACATCGGCGTGCACATTTATTGATTCTTAAAAGAACAAAATACGCTCTCAATGTTTACCTTAACCTTTGACATACTTGTTTGTAACTATACCCTATTGTAACTATACCCTATTGTAACTATACCCTATTGTAACTATACCCTATTGTAACTATACCCTATTGTAACTATACCCTATTGTAACTATACCCTATTGTAACTATTGTGACGCATGCCGAGTATGAGCATGCTGTACAGAACGCTCAGTCAGACCCCACTCTCGCTAGGATCGTCAGGGCAGGAACTTTGGCTGTAGTCCGTGTAGAGTTTCCTAACTCAGTTTATGTGAGCCGTTGTACTATAAGTATTATAATTATGTATTTTGTTTTCTTCTAAGTCAACGAGTTCTATTTTATATCATTAGATATAAGTATTGTGTGTGGGACTTATATGTAATGATGAGAGGAGAAGAGAGAGAGTTATGTAACGACGGCCCGGGAGCGCGCCACGAGGTAGGTAGGCCTCCCTCCCTCCTCCCTCCTCCCTCCTCCCTCCTCCCTCCTCAAGCGCGTGGGAAATCCTTTGTCGATCCCAGATTGAGAGAGAATATTACGTAATGATTGTCAGTGGGCGGTCCTTAGTAGTTTGCGATATGCCGCTAGAGGGCCGAGTATAAAAAGGAGAGGTCCTCGCCACAATTCTTTAGAACTCATCAGGCAGAGCGACTTCTCATATCCCTTGCAACTATCCATATTCTTCCGACTGATGTGAACTTTCTCTACTCTCTGAACAGCCTATCTTCTTCCCTTCTCGACCCTTTATAACCTCAATGACCCCTTTGGTGCAGATTTAGTCAGCCAAAGTATTATCGCTTGAGTTCTCACGAGATAAGTGCCTGTTAGATAGCCTATTTTTGGAAGGGTTAACTAGAATAGGATTGATTGATGTTTGTTGCACTCGTATATGCATTTCCCTGTGTGCGATTATTCATGTTCCTGTTTTCTGCTGGCTTAGGCAATGCTAGACTGGGATAGGGTTTCTGAGTTGTGATTTCCTATGAGTACTAGGTTGCGGTTGAACCAGTACAATTGCAACGGAGACGTGGAACGCCTAGGTGGTCTTTCTGACTGTGTACCGTGGGAGTTTAGCACTGTGTTGCGAGTGAGGGCTTTTGCCTCTGCCACCCAACACTGTGCTATCTCGTTTGTTTGACTTTGAGAGGATCGCCAGGAGAGAACCAGATACTAGTGATCTGGATCTCTCAAGAGAGCATCCCGTCAATTAACGTAATTTGGCCGCACAGCCTTAAGGACCTCGCTAGGCTACGAGCCGCTTGCTCAGCCATTGTTTCCTAGCCTACTACATCCCAGCTAGACTTTGCTCGGTCAGCAGATACAGCATAGTATTGAAGCTTCTCCTTATGTATGTTATTGTTTATGCACTATTGATTTCATGTGTGGCACGCTTAGCTACTTTAGAGATTAGTGGCCCACGAGCACAATCCTAGTAGGCTATTGTCAGTGCATTGTCGGAGTACTTCTTCTTAATGTTTGCCATTTACTATTGTTTATTCTTATAATTCTTCTTATGTCAACTTAAAGCCTTTAATTGCCAGTGTGTTACTTATTGAATTGCTGTTCAAAATCCGATACTTACTTCTTACGAGTATTCGAGAAGCATCTAACTTTATCAGAAGATTCCTTGCTTGATGCTCGAGGACTATTGTTTAACGTAACGTAATAGTGCCGATCCGAAGTAGAGGGTGGAGGACTTCTTAAGTTCTTAGTCAAGGGTGGATTACTTCGGCTTCGGCCAACACTATTCTTTAGTGTTGTAGTACTTTCTTCTTTGTTTGATTGTTGACCAGACTAGATAACTCCCGTCTTGTTATTAGTCTGTTGTGTGAAACGCTAGTACCGAGTTCTTGTATACCCCGTTATAGCAGATAGAACTCTGGAGGGTAGTGGCGTTTTTTGTTCGGCTGGCAGTACTCTGGGGTTGGGATCGTGTGTTTCCGTTGTGGCAGCGAGCCATACTCGAGTCCTGTGTAAGAGCCCTAGTGTACCCGAGTGCCCGGTCGTAACAAATGGCGACCTTGCTTAGGATTTTGTGAACAGTATAATTTTTTGCAGAGTTGTACAACATTTGTTTGTTCGTACTTTAGCGTACATATTGAAGAATATTTTTTTTTTGTAAGGCAATTAGGAGAGCATTTAAGAGACTCCAGTTAATTTAGTAATTAGTGCTTACATAAGGGAGTTTAACACTTTTGTCTCGAGAATTTTTTGTGAACTTCAGTATGTCGTGCCCTAGTACTGACGAGGAGCGAGAGATGCCATTTGAGGAGGTGCCGTTAGTAACTAGTGAGGAGGATGCTAGACTTTTTGTGAGTAAGCAGTACCATGTGACGGAGGAGAGGCTGACTGGGGTAAATGTTTATGGCTTGCACCTGATAGCCAAGGTTTTGGGTCTATCCAATGTAGGAGGGATGTCCAAGGGGGAGCTGATTTCCTGGGTGTTGCGTGGGCGACATGGGGTTTCGGAGGAGAGGGCGTTTGGGGGGGTTCCTCCCCAGATCCCCTCTCACTCGACTCCCACAGTGCCGTCCACTCAAGTACCGGAGGTTAGCACCCTCCCACAGAGGGATGAGAATTGGAAGATTGGAGTGCCCTCGGGCGGTGCGTATGGTGGTTCCCCAGTTCTTGCCCCCCCTCCTTCAGTAGTGGCAGCTCCCTCTTCCTGCCTGTCTCCAGATATGATATTTAGACTTGAGCTTGCTAAAATTGAGAATGAGGCGAGGAAGCAGGAGATTGAGGCTGAGTCTAGGAAGCATGAGATTGAGTCTAGGAAGCAGGAGAAGGAGATTGAGGCTGAGATTAGGAGGCACGAGGCTGAGCTTAGGTACGACTCGGAGAAATATTGTGCTCAAATAGATTTAGATAAGACTCGTGCAGAGTCGACAGGGACTCGGATGGGCCGTGAGGGCCAAGTAAGAGAACAGTCCTTGTCCCACTTAGTCAAATTGGTGCCGGCATTTAGTGAAACTGAAGTCACAGAATTTTTTAATCGTTTTGAGAAGAAGTGTAGGGAGCATAATTGGCCTGAAGAGAAGTGGGCAGCTCTGGTCTCCTCAAGACTTACGGGTAAGGGTCTGAAGGCTTATGATGCACTGCCTTTAGAGTCTTGCATTGACTACCCAGAATTGAAGAGAGCTGTCCTACGGGCATACGAGTTGCAACCAGAAACATATCGATTGAAGTTTCGGGGTGTTACAAAGACTAGGGAGGCGACCTTTCTTGAACATGCCCGGGACTTAAAAGATGCACTTACAAACTGGACACGTTCTGAGAAAGCTGAGACGGCCGAACAGTTGACTGAGCTGTTTCTGCTCGAGCAGTTTTATAAGTGTACAGGTGCAGAAATGACTTTAACTATTAAAGAAAAGAATCCAAAAACTCTACAGGAGGCAGCTGAGATGGCTGACCTCCGGCTATCATTAATTCGTGGGTGCGGGTCTGCCCAGCGTAGTGAGGCAGGTAACAAGGGGCGTGACGCCCCACCCCCCCGAGTTAGTAATATATCTTATGCAAACAAGTACAAGAGTTACGATACCAAGACTGACAACAAGACTAGCACCGTCCCATTTAAGAAGGGGCCGGGCCCTTCCCAGTACCAAGGGAAGCCCAAAGGGGAGTTAGAGTGTTATCAATGTCATAAAAAGGGGCACTTTGCAAGAGTCTGTCCTAGCAAACCACCTACAGCAGCTGTGTCTTTGGCCTGCAACATTGGTGTGTCTCTGAAGTCTTCTGAGTTTGCCCGGGGCAGTTCGTCAGAGGCTGAGGCACAGCCAGTGCAGAAGCACCTGGGAGGCTCGAACCCTGCTCAGGATGTTTTTTGCGACCATAGAGGACGGGGTTGCGTGATGTGGGCGGGGCGCAAGCATGGAGTAGAGGTCTTGCGTGATACAGGTGCTTCCCAGACTTTGATGAAAAACTTGACTGGCTACCCTATAAATGCGGCTCGGGTGGTAGTGGTGCAGGGTATTAATGCAACTCGGTCATACCCGCTGGTGCGGTTGGAGTTGGAGGTGGATGGTGTGGCACGTGAATTGGATGTTGGGATTGTGGAGAAACTGCCAGTGGAGGGCGTCGACCTTCTTCTCGGCAACGACTTTGCAATGCCCGCTTCTGAGGTTCTACCCTTAGTCGTTGCCGAGAGGCCGGCCGACGTGAGTAGGGAAGAGCGAGAGTGGGTCGAGCGGTGCCAGGCACAACCCATGGCGTGTGCTGTCACCCGAGCTCGGGCAGCTAAAGTGTCACAGCCTAGTCCTCCGTCTTCAGACCAGCAGAGGAACGATCAACAGGAGGAGGCTAAAGCTGGAGTTGGTTTTAAGAGTTTTGACTCGGCGGCTCTCCTGGGTGATTCAGTATTAGCACCATTACTTAGTTCTGGAGTAGCCCCTGGGCCTGTCATCGAGAGTGACGAGGCGGGGCATGACGAGTCTCCACGACAGCAACGTTATGAACATCGAGAGAGACAGAGGGAGCAGCCCAGTATCGGGGAGGGTCATGCATTGCTCCGGGAGCAGTTAGATCGCTTGGCACCCTCAGATATACGTCGGTTGCAGCTGGAGGACCCTGAGCTCAAAACGTGTGCTAATGGAGCTGTGGAGCTCGACGAGGACGGTGATGCACAGCCGGGAGATTTTTTTTATTTAGATGGCATCCTCTATCGGCGTTTTCAAGATCCTAACCGTAGCTGGAAAAAGGGGTCCGGAGTAGTGGACCAGTTGGTGGTGCCGCGGGAGTGCAGGGATAGCCTACTGAGTTTGGCGCATGACACACCGCTGGCAGGACATTTGGGGGTAAGAAAAACGGTGGCGGCTTTGGGGAAGTTGTTTTGGTGGCCGGGGATGAAGTCTCATGTGCAGTCATGGATAAACTCATGTGATATTTGTCAACGGGTCGGGAAACCAAACCAAGTTATTCCTAAAGCTCCGTTGCACCCTATTCCTGTAATTGGGCCACCTTTTAGTAAGATTGTTGTTGACATGGTTGGTCCACTCCCTCCCACAAAGGCTGGTAATAAATTTTTGTTAACCATCATGGATGTTGCCACTAGATACCCCGATGCATACCCCATGAAAAACGGCATGGCTAAGACGGTAGTCAGTAACTTGTTGTGGTACTTTTCAAGGTACGGGTACCCGGAGGAGATTCAGTCTGACCAGGGGTCCAATTTCACCTCCAATCTCTTTAAGCAAACAATGCAACAGCATGGGATACGGGCGGTGGTATCGTCAGCGTATCACCCTGAGAGCCAAGGGGTGCTTGAGCGGTGGCATGCCACCCTTAAAAGCATGCTCAGGTGTTATTGTGCTGACAACGGAAGAGATTGGGATCTTGGATTGCCGTATGTACTGTTTGCTGCTCGGGAAGTGCCTGGTGAGAGCCTGGGATTTAGTCCAAACGAGCTGATTTTTGGACACCGCGTCAGGGGCCCCCTTAATATGCTGCGGGAAATTTGGGAAGGAACTGTGCAGCCTTGTTCCTTGTTAAAGTATGTGTTTGAAAGCCGTGAGCGCATGCTTAAGAGTCTGGAGATGGCAGGTCGGAATTTAACAGGATCACAAGCTTTAATGAAGGACAGGTATGATCGCAAAGTGAAGCTCCGGAAGTTCATTGTAGGACAAGAGGTATTAATTTTGTTGCCTTTGGTTGGTAACCCCTTGTCTGCGAAGTATACTGGACCCTATAAAATTGTGGAGAAAATTTCGGACCTAGATTACCTTGTTGCCACTCCAGACCGGAGGAAAAAGAACCAGTTATGTCACGTGAACCTGATAAAAGAGTATGTGAGGCGCCCCTCTGAGCCTCTCACTGTCCCTGTGTTGGCTTGTTGCGGCCGTGGTGGAGAAGGAGAGGGGGACAGTCAAGCTTCAGAGGAGGATAGCTGGGATCACCATGTTTCAGCGGATCAGTGGGCGGGGAACTCGAGCCTAAGGGCTGACGAGGCTATAGCTCATTTGCCTGAGCCGCAGTTTGAAGCTATCCGTCAGTTGCTCGGTTCATACCCCACTGTATTTGCTGAACACCCAGGCCTCACTACTCAGGCTATGCATGATGTTGACGTGGGGGACCATCTACCCTTTAAGTCAATCCCGTACCGTGTGCCCCCCATAAAACTACCCGCTCTGAGGGATGAGTTGGAGTATATGCTCGGTAGAGGGTTGATAGAGAAAGGCACCGTTAAATGGACTTCCCCCGTAACACTGCAGCCTAAGCCAGATGGCAAGGTACGCTTCTGTATTGATTTCCGTAGGCTAAACGGTTTGACTCCAACTAACCCATATCCTCTTCCTCGGGTTGATGATAGTGTTGATAAAATTGGTAATGCTCGGTTTTTGTCTAAAGTAGATTTAGTAAAAGGTTACTGGCAAGTACCTTTGTCCGAGCGTGCTAAAGAGGTATGTGGTTTTGTGGTGGACGGGAGTACTTACCGGTGTAATGTTATGCCCTACGGACTTAAGAATGCACCAGCAACGTTTCAGAACCTGATGAATGAAATTGTCAAGGACATTCCAAATTGCACCGTATACTTGGACGATGTAATCATTTATGATGACGACTTTGAGAGCCATTGTGAGCACCTGGAGACCTTGTTCCGGAAACTTAGTGAAGCAGGTCTGGTAGTAAATTTGGCAAAGTGTGACTTCGTAAAAGCCACTGTGCAGTACCTTGGGTTTGTAGTGGGAAGGGGACAGGTGTGCCCTCCTCAGAACAAGGTACAGGCTATCAATAAATTTCCGCACCCAACCACCAAGAAGCAGATTATGAGATTCTTGGGTATGATAGGCTACTACAGACGCTTTATAAAAGGTTACTCCACGGTGTTGGCACCTCTCACAGATTTGTTATCTAAAGACAAAAAGTTTTTGTGGGCGCCTGAGTGTGAAAAGGCTTTTAATTTGGTGAAGCATTTGCTGTGTACTCACCCGATACTCAGGGCCCCAGACTTTAACAGGCCTTTTCAGCTGGCAACAGATGCTAGTGGTGTAGGGGCTGGTGCCGTCTTGCTACAGACAGACAATGAAGGTGTGGAACACCCAGTAAGTTTCTTTTCTAAGAAGTTCAATGCTGCACAAAAGAACTATTCTACAATAGAAAAGGAATTACTGGCGATTGTGCTGTCGCTCAGGCACTTCGAGGTGTATGTTCCAGCCTATGGCCCAGTCGTGGTTATCTACACTGATCATCACCCTTTGAGATTCCTAAATCAATTTCACAATCGCAATATGAGACTGACCAGGTGGTCTTTGATGTTGCAGGAGTATAACCTGGACATCCGTCATATTGCGGGATGTGACAATGTGATCGCGGATTGTTTATCGAGGGTAGATGATCAGTCGTAGGCTATCACAGGTGTATGATCCCGGAGAGATTGACACACGGGTAGCCTCCTGCTTTAGTTTGAGTAGTATTTTGCGCTTGGTGCTTGTTGGCTCGCGGTTGTAGCCCAGCGTATTGGGTCGTAAAGCAGGAGTTGAGCGTTTGGTATAGAAGAAAAAATAGGCTGCCCTTATAGTGCAGCCGGAAAAAACATATTAAAATATAAAAATCATAAAAAAACTCTTTCTTTTGTTATAGATAATTGTATAAGTTTGTCATAGCCTATAGAGTTTGAGTAGTCCACGAACTATCAAACGGCTGAGCTACTGTAAGCTCGCTCTGGGAGCATGATATTATGTCTTTTGCTATTATTGGGAGGAGTTATGAAATGTGAATTTTTTTTTTATAAGATGTGTTTTAGTGATAAACTCAGCGTTGTTTTAGTGCCATGCGGTCGCTGGGTGTGAGGGGTTTGATGAGGTTCTGCGTGTCAGATTTTAGCTCAGGGTTGAGCAAGTAAAATCTTGGGGGAGGTGTGACGCATGCCGAGTATGAGCATGCTGTACAGAACGCTCAGTCAGACCCCACTCTCGCTAGGATCGTCAGGGCAGGAACTTTGGCTGTAGTCCGTGTAGAGTTTCCTAACTCAGTTTATGTGAGCCGTTGTACTATAAGTATTATAATTATGTATTTTGTTTTCTTCTAAGTCAACGAGTTCTATTTTATATCATTAGATATAAGTATTGTGTGTGGGACTTATATGTAATGATGAGAGGAGAAGAGAGAGAGTTATGTAACGACGGCCCGGGAGCGCGCCACGAGGTAGGTAGGCCTCCCTCCCTCCTCCCTCCTCCCTCCTCCCTCCTCCCTCCTCAAGCGCGTGGGAAATCCTTTGTCGATCCCAGATTGAGAGAGAATATTACGTAATGATTGTCAGTGGGCGGTCCTTAGTAGTTTGCGATATGCCGCTAGAGGGCCGAGTATAAAAAGGAGAGGTCCTCGCCACAATTCTTTAGAACTCATCAGGCAGAGCGACTTCTCATATCCCTTGCAACTATCCATATTCTTCCGACTGATGTGAACTTTCTCTACTCTCTGAACAGCCTATCTTCTTCCCTTCTCGACCCTTTATAACCTCAATGACCCCTTTGGTGCAGATTTAGTCAGCCAAAGTATTATCGCTTGAGTTCTCACGAGATAAGTGCCTGTTAGATAGCCTATTTTTGGAAGGGTTAACTAGAATAGGATTGATTGATGTTTGTTGCACTCGTATATGCATTTCCCTGTGTGCGATTATTCATGTTCCTGTTTTCTGCTGGCTTAGGCAATGCTAGACTGGGATAGGGTTTCTGAGTTGTGATTTCCTATGAGTACTAGGTTGCGGTTGAACCAGTACAATTGCAACGGAGACGTGGAACGCCTAGGTGGTCTTTCTGACTGTGTACCGTGGGAGTTTAGCACTGTGTTGCGAGTGAGGGCTTTTGCCTCTGCCACCCAACACTGTGCTATCTCGTTTGTTTGACTT
>JBAKBP010019077.1:0-5000 GCA_037953745.1 Lithodes maja | reverse complement strand
ACACACACACACACACACACACATATGCAGTATATATATAATGTGTGTGTGAAGGAAACAAAAGACAAATCTGCTTACAAATAGATACATGGAGAAGAAACGCGACGGTGAAGGCATATTCAAAACAGCAAAGAGAGAAGGATCCTGTCCATGAATAAATACATGCTTATAATGGCCAGTGAACCTATTTGGGAGAGAGTTGTTTACCAAGCACGATAATATATGAAGCGCTGGCGAAAATAATCTGGTAGAAGCGAATAATGCTGCATGAATAATGAACGTGATGAACCAGACATAACTTCCAGCCTGGGTAGTAATACAGTAAGCCAATCAACAAGGAGAAGCGGACGTAAATAGTGATGGTAGAAGTGAGTCCCAGTGTTGCCAATTTAGCTACTTTTCTGGTAGATCTATAGGTAATTACTTCGATCTAGAGGTGATTTTTTACATCTAGTGGCATGCATTATAGCGATACTCTGGCCATTATAGCCATTTTAAGGGATATTCTAGAGATTGTAGCATGCGATTTTCGGCATATATTTACGATTTAGCGGACTTGATTTGGCAACCTTAGATGTGAGTCACATTATACTGAGGGAACAAATGGGAATACTCAGTGGTTGGTATAAGATATATAATATACTCAGTGGTTGGTATAAGATATATGATATACATTATTTGTAACGTGAGAGTTATATTTAGTGGTAAGTGTGTTTTACTTTCTCTCTCTCTCCGACTCGTGAGGACCAACAGGTCTGTTGCAGCAGATTACAGTA
Organism: Lithodes maja; assembly: GCA_037953745.1. Classification (NCBI taxonomy): domain Eukaryota; kingdom Metazoa; phylum Arthropoda; class Malacostraca; order Decapoda; family Lithodidae; genus Lithodes; species Lithodes maja. The sequence continues at coordinate 4,224 of JBAKBP010019077.1, read as the reverse complement.
TACTCCTTTGTATTCTCTCTCTCTCTCTCTCTTTCTCTTTCTCTTTCTCTCTCTCTCTCTCTCTCTCTCTCTCTCTCTCTCTCTCTCTCTCTCTCTCTCTCTCTCTCTCTCTCTCTTATTCTCATTGTTAGACCCTGTCTTGAATATGGCGTTCAGTTCTGGTCCCCGTATCTCAAAAAGGACATTAAAAAACTCGAATTTGTGCAGCGTAGAGCAACTAAACTAATTCCCTCTCTAAAAACAAGCCACATTATGAAAGATTTAAAAACATAAATTTGTTCTCGCTAAAGAAAAGGAGGTTGCGAGGCCAACTTATCGAGTGTTTTAAGATACTTGAAGGATTTGACAAAGTAGATATCAGTGCACTGTTCACGATTAATAGCAATGCTGCAACCCGAGGTAATGGAATGAAATTAATCAGAAAAAAAAGGCATCGTTAGATGTGACACAACATTTGTTCACATACAATGTGGTTAATGAGTGAATAGTTTACCAAGGAAGGTGGTCGACAGTAATAGTTTACCAAGGAAGGTGGTCGACAGTAATAGTTTACCAAGGGAGGTGGTCGACAGTAATAGTTTACCAAGGGAGGTGGTCGACAGTAATAGTTTACCAAGGAAGGTGGTCGACAGTAATAGTTTACCAAGGAAGGTGGTCGACAGTAATAGTTTACCAAGGAAGGTGGTCGACAGTAATAGTTTACCAAGGGAGGTGGTCGACAGTAATAGTTTACCAAGGAAGGTGGTCGACAGTAATAGTTTACCAAGGAAGGTGGTCGACAGTAATAGTTTACCAAGGGAGGTGGTCGACAGTAATAGTTTACCAAGGGAGGTGGTCGACAGTAATAGTTTACCAAGGGAGGTGGTCGACAGTAATAGTTTACCAAGGGAGGTGGTCGACAGTAATAGTTTACCAAGGAAGGTGGTCGACAGTAATAGTTTACCAAGGAAGGTGGTCGACAGTAATAGTTTACCAAGGGAGGTGGTCGACAGTAATAGTTTACCAAGGAAGGTGGTCGACAGTAATAGTTTACCAAGGAAGGTGGTCGACAGTAATAGTTTACCAAGGAAGGTGGTCGACAGTAATAGTTTACCAAGGAAGGTGGTCGACAGTAATAGTTTACCAAGGAAGGTGGTCGACAGTAATAGTTTACCAAGGAAGGTGGTCGACAGGTGGTCGACAGTAATAGTTTACCAAGGGAGGTGGTCGACAGTAATAGTTTACCAAGGAAGGTGGTCGACAGTAATAGTTTACCAAGGAAGGTGGTCGACAGTAATAGTTTACCAAGGAAGGTGGTCGACAGTAATAGTTTACCAAGGGAGGTGGTCGACAGTAATAGTTTACCAAGGAAGGTGGTCGACAGTAATAGTTTACCAAGGGAGGTGGTCGACAGTAATTGTATTGATACGTTTAAGAAAAGACTGGACGATCATCTAATGAAGATTGGATTAATATGAACTAATCAGTAGGCATGTGTAATTTCCCTTTCAAACTAATTTCTTCCTATACTATATAAACACTTTCCCTTGTTGGCATTTCCTGACCCATGAGGTTGCACTTCATCTTATTTTCCGGTAGGCATTTTTTTTTTAGCCGGAAGGAGCGGCGGGTGGGGAGAGAGCCTTCTACTTTACTATCGTATAAACTGTCCCTGTCTAGTAGTATTAAGGCCAGACCGAGAGAGAGAGAGAGAGAGAGGTCTAATATTCCACCAGGTTAAAACAATGATATTATTTTGTTGTCGCCCGGAGCTTCCATATTGGGTGTCCATTATTTGTGATGTACACACACTGTTTATATTGTAGCCTACAAACAGTCAGTACCTTGTGAATGATAAACCATCTTTTTGTTACATTCATGTAATAGAATATATATATATATATATATATATATATATATATATATATATATATATATATATATATATATATATATATATCCTTAAGGGTTACAAGCATTACGAATGGTTAGTGACGACCGGTAAAACTTAATGTTTTGCTATGCTTAGTACAATATGTTTACTGTTTTGGAAGTGTGACTGGAGACTTGGGTGTAACCTGAAATAAATAATGGTTAACCCTTAAGTTAAAAGGTCGCTGAGGAAGAGTGTACTTTTCCCAACTTTCTCGTATGGAAGCGAGACATTGACAGCAAATGACGAGGGCGTTTCCAAACTAAGAACTATAAAGATGAAATATTTCAAAATAACTTATGGTGTAAACATGCTATATGAACTAAGTAATAGGAAGGTGCGCCAGTGTTTTGGAACGGAGGACCAATATCTGGGTATTGAATTTGTAGTGGTTGAGTGGATAAAGAAAAGTACCTTGAGGTGGGTTTAGCCATGTACAAGAATGGATGAGGACAGAATGCCAAGAGAGATACATGGAAGTCAAGTGAATAGAACAGCTGGTAGTATTAGAGTACTAAGGGTATGGGATGAGACAGTGATATAATACCTTGGAGACAAATGTCCATATGATATTATTTTTATTAATCTCACCACCACACCCCCAATGAAATTAATTAAAGTATATATGATCCACCGGGATTCGAACCCGGGTTATCACACACATATTTTTGCCACCTTAACCATTACACCACCAGGACGGTTAAAGGTTATGCACACGCCTACGACTTATTATCCATTCTCGAATACTGGATATTAATCTAATCATGTTCATATTCCCAACCGCACTATGGTAGCCTACTGTTTAAGTGAGAGGAAAGAATATTCATGGGGCACAGATCATATAGACCGGCCTCTCGAAGAAATATCCCTAAACCTACTAATAATATTATTTTTATTAATCTCACCACCACACCCCCAATGAAATTAATTAAAGTATATATGATCCACCGGGATTCGAACCCGGGTTATCACACACATATTTTTGCCACCTTAACCATTACACCACCAGGACGGTTAAAGGTTTATGCACACGCCTACGACTTATTATCCATTCTCGAATACTGGATATTAATCTAATCATGTTCATATTCCCAACCGCACTATGGTAGCCTACTGTTTAAGTGAGAGGAAAGAATATTCATGGGGCACAGATCATATAGACCGGCCTCTCGAAGAAATATCCCTAAACCTACTAATAATATTATTTGTAAGATTGTAAGGAGTATGGTGGTACTGGTAAAGCGACCAAGTGTGTATTGGTGGCACTAATAAGTCATGTCTCGGCTGTCATTACGTTTGCCTTGCTCTGTGCTGTATTAATATCTGTCAGATGTTGAATAGTGTGGATAAGTGTAGGAACATGTTGGTATATCTCACTCGAAATTTAGAAATCATGTTTAGATTTGGCTGATGCAAATTATAGAACAAAATTTACTTGGTGCCGAGATATCACTTATTAAGCCGACTGTACGACGTAGAGTATGTGTCTTAGAAAGTAGCCAGTGACAGAAAAACATTAAAGGGAAACTGACTTAATTTTGCAAACACCAAGTAGAGGCAGACATCCAACAATGTTAACCGAGTGCCCATGGTCCGCCACATTGGATAATCCTGTACAGCGATAGTGAGGGGTAATAATGGGGGCTGGTGGTGGATGTTGTGGACTGTGAGATAAAGTTGCTCAGTGGTAGGAAATAGGGTTCCGGATGTGGTAAATTAACCTCTTGAGTATTATGGCTCGTTTGGTAGTTTGTTCTGGTCATCCTCAGACAATGTTATACAGTTTAGGAATTATTTGTGACTAAGGAGTAAATACTATTTCAATTAACCCCTTCCTAATTTAAAGAAAATCGTCTATTTATAGCCAGAAAAACTATCACCACTATAAACCACCATTACCACTACCACTACTACCACTTACTCTACTACCACTATCACCAATACCACTATCATCGCCACTACAACCAGTCACCACTACAACCACCGCTATCACCACTATCACCAACATTACCACAGGAACCACTACCATCACCACTACCACTACCACCACTATCATCGCCACTACAACCACCGCTATCACCACTATCACCAACATTACCACAGGAACCACTACCATCACCACTACCACTACCACCACTATCATCGCCACTACAACCACCGTTATCACCACTATCACCAACATTACCACAGGAACCACTACCATCACCACTACCACTACCACCACTATCATCGCCACGACAGCCACTCACCACTACAACCACCGCTATCACCAACATTACCACAGGAACCACTACCACTATCATCGCCACTAC
>JBAKBP010019076.1:0-45385 GCA_037953745.1 Lithodes maja | reverse complement strand
GTATGTGTGGGGAGGAGGCTGTGGATAGCCAACACCTTCTTCCGACACAGAATGATCCACAGGTACACGTGGAAACGGATGTTGACGATGAAGGATAAGACAGTGGTGGAACGAAAGTCATTGATTGATTATGTATGTGTGGATGAACGAATGAAGAAATCTGTGATGGATGCTAGGGTGTATAGGGGTATTGGAGGGGGTCTGTCTGATCATTATGTAGTGGTAGCTAAGGTTAGGATACAAAAGAAGTGGGTGAGGAGAGCGGGAGGGAGGCGAGAGGAGGGTGGAATGGTGAGGAGGGTGGAGAGGTTGCAGGAGGAGGAAGTCAGGGAGGAGTACAGGAGAGCAGTGGAAAGACGACTAGGTGGGTTCGACCTGGAAGTTATGGAGGAAGTGGAGGAGATGAGCAAGGTGTTTAAGGATGAGATCTGTGCAGCATGTGAGGAGGTGTGTGGAGTGAGGAGAAGAGGGAGGGGAGTGAAAGGTACAGCATGGTGGACAGAAGAGGTAAGAATAGCTGTGGAAGAAAAGAAGAAAGCATATAGAGAGTGGTTGGGTAGTAGAGGGAATGAAGATTCCGAGAGACAGAAACGAGCGAGGTACGTGGAGAGTAAGAGGGTGGTGAAGAGAGTAGTGAAGGAAAGTAAGAGAAGAGTAGATGAGGAATTTGGAAGGAATCTGAGTGTAAAATGGAGGGAGAGTAAGAAACTGTTCTGGAAAGAAGTCAAGAAAGTTAGGGAAGGTAGCAAGGGAAACAGTAAGGGTGTGAAAGATAAGAATGGGAGAATGCTAGCCGAGAAGCAAGAGAGAGTCGAAAGATGGAGGGAGTACTTCAGTGAGTTGCTAAATGAAAGGAATGAAGAGCCAGCAAACATAGCTGGATATGGTATGGGAGGGAGAAGAAGAGAAGTAGTGGAGGAGGAGGTGGGGATCAGGAGGTCAGAAGTGTGGGAAGCCATGAAAAGAGTGAAGTTGGGGAAAGCACCAGGAACAGATGGAGTGTGTGGGGAAATGTTGAGGTATGGTGGTGAGATAGTGATAGAATGGGTATGGAAAATGTGCAAACTAGCATGGGAGAAGGGGAGTGCACCCGATGACTGGAAGACTGGCATAATAGTCCCCCTATATAAGGGCAAAGGGGAAAGAGGAGTGTGTGGTAACCACCGAGGAATATGTCTTCTAAGCGTAGTAGGGAAGGTATACAGTAGGGTAGTGATTGAGAGAGTGAGAGTGAGAACGGAGAAATGGATAGGTGACGAGCAGGGAGGCTTTAGGAAGGGAAGAGGATGTGTAGATCAGATTTTTACCCTGAATTGTGTTGTGGAGAAGTATCTGGAGAAGAAACAAAAGGTGTATGTTGCCTTTATGGACTTGGAGAAGGCCTATGACAGAGTGGATAGAGAAGGTTTGTGGAAAGTACTTAGAATATACGGAGTAGAGGGCAAGTTGCTGAAAGCAGTGAAGAGCATGTATGAGGGTGCAAAGGCGGCAGTACGTGTGGAGAGTGAGCAGAGCGAGTTCTTTGACCTGAATGTTGGTTTGAAACAGGGGTGTGTGATGTCCCCGTGGTTGTTTACTGTATATATGGATGGAGTTATGAAAGAAATACTATCAAGAGCAGTGGATGTTGGTGTATTGCTGAAAAGGGAGGGAATTGAGTGGAAGCTACCTATACTGCTGTTTGCGGATGATACAGTTCTGATGAGTGATAATGAATGGGAGTTGCAGGGTCTGGTAAATGAGTTTGGAACAGTGTGCGAAAAACGGAATTTGAAGGTAAATACGGGGAAGAGCAAGGTTATGGTCTTCGAAAGGGGTGAAGTCACAGAGTGTGAGGTGAAGCTGAACGGTCAGGCTATGGAGATCGTCAACTCTTTTAAGTATCTGGGCAGTGTGTTGAGTAAAGATGGGACTATGGATGAAGAGGTGCGGGAGAGGGTTGTAGGAACGCTAAAAGCAGTAACAAGAAATAGGGTGGTCAGTATGGAAGTGAAGAAGTCCTTGCATGACAGTGTGGTAATCCCGACACTGACTGACGGAAGCGAAGCATGGACGTTGGTTGAGAGACTCAGACCAAGAGTGAGAGCAGTGGAAATGAATTACTTAAGGAGTGCGTGCGGAATTACATGGAGGGATAGACAGACTAATGAGGAAGTAAGAAGGAGGTGTGGTGTGGAGGTAGATGTGCTGGAAAGTGTGAAAAGGAACAACTTGAGATGGTTCGGCCATATGGAACGTATGGAAAGCGAGAGAATGACTAAGAGGGTGTACGAGAGCGAGGTGGAGGGACAGAGGGGGAGAGGTAGACCGAATATGAGGTGGAAGGATGGAGTGAGGAACTACATGAAGGAAGGCGGTGCTGGTTGGGGGGAGGGGCGTTGACTGACTGGGGACAGAGGTGCATGGGGGCGGTTCGTTCGTGGCCACCCACGGCGTCAGGCAATAGATAGATAGATAGAAAACTTCCCTTAACCCTCCTGGCCCGGGCAGGCTCTCAAAATGACAGTGTGGGCTACCCGGGCGATCTGGCCGAAAAACGTCTAGGCCTAGGCTACCGTATTTTTGTTTAGTTTAACTGCTAGAAATTTCCCACGCATCTATAAATGTAGTGCGGTTTCCAATCTGTAGACTGGCGTCGAGTCAACTGGTTCAGTTGTGATGACTATTTCAGTGGAGAGGACTTGCAGGCGATGTTAGCAATATGACGATCTTTTCACTACTGAAACAACGACATACAGACATACAATAACAAACGAGTCTTCTCTTTCTTGTTTTCGGAGGTGCGGTGACGTAACGATCGGCTTTGTTTACATGCGTCGGATGCACGGCGTTCAGACCAAGCTGAATAGGCTTCCAAGCTTACAGATTTTAAAATGACAACCGGGCACCTGCCCTTAATTCGTGGTGTCATTTTAAAATGACAACCGGGCCAGGAGGGTTAAACCAGGAACTGCAGGAAGACTCTTAAGAGTTCCCCCGGCGGACTGAGGGAAGACTCTTAACCCTTCCAACCCGGGCAGCCTTTCTTAAGGACGGAGGCTGTATCCGGGCGATCTGGCTGAAAACACAAAAGTAAACTAAGGCTAATCTCGCTTAATATACTACCTACATTAACTCCCTCAGACATATTATGTTCCAATAAGTCCGAGGAGGCGGGAGCCCCAGGATCATTGCCACTGCCCCGCACTACACTCACAACAACACTGCGGCCGTTAGAATTATCGGAGGTGAATGAGGTTGCCACCAACGGTTTTATCATATGGTAACTTATCGGACTTACTGACCTCATAGGACGCAAAATCGCGTCATAAACTTATTGGACAGGTATAGAGATAAGTCCATATGACGCGATGGCGTCATATATGTCTGGGGGAGTTAATCAAATATATGTCAAAATGGGCGCCTTACCTTGCCGCTTAGAATGGCGTTGAGTAGAGCTTTCTAGCTCAAGTAGTTCCGGAGTTATGGTGATGGAAGTGGAGGTAACTTTTGCCGCGTATTTACCTCGCCGCGTCCGAACGCTCAACCGCGGCCCAGGCTACGACGAAAGTTTTGACTCGTCGCTCTACCTTGAATTATGGCGGGAAGCGATTTTTTAGTGTTTTATTGTTTATTATGCCATATATTATTGTTGTTATTTTCACTCGATAAATATATTTTTCTGAAGTAATTTGTGTCAGTCACGTATACTTAGTTTTATTGTTATTATTATAGTAGTTATGATTATTTATACTGGACTATGGTAATTGATAGTGTCATTTTCACTTCTTTATTGTTAGGAATATATATTTTAGTGTCACTTTCACTTGTTCATATTGTTCTGAAGGCACTTATTATTACTTAAGTGTCTCTTTCACTTATACTTAATAATAATATAACTGAGTGTCACTTACACTTCAATAGTTTGCTAGAGTGTGGAAATCATTGAAGCAGATACCAGCACACAGTCCCACCTGACACTCGAGGCATTGCCAAGTGGTTTTTGTGAGTTTGCTTGGTCGTCAAGTTGTGCGGGTGCACACATAGCACCTCTTCTGCATTCTTATTCTGCTGTTAGGACCCTGGAAAGGAAGGGCGACGAGCTGGTGCTTTCTGAAGAACTCAGCACACCCTATTCTGTCCATCATGCCTGGTCCTTTTAGTGGCCTCCCTGGTGTACCCGTATGTTTTACCAGGAGCTCATGCATCAGCTGCTTTTGGAAGGTCCGCAGGCTCTTGTACTTGATGACTGGACTCTTCAAACGGTAGATGTTGTACGCGTTGAGGACAGACATATCTACTGTATGCAGGACAAACTTCTTGTACCACCTGCAAGATGTTCACAGGCAGTCTATGAAGCCCATCTGCATGTCGGACTTGTCGACGAGGCGCATGTTCAGGTTATAGTTCAGAACAGCAGCTGGTTTTGTGATAGGGTTCTTAGTTTTTCGGTCCACCTTCCCTGTTGGGACCATCTCTGCTTTGTGGCATGTGGTGAAGAGGTTGACCTTGCGCTGGTCATGCCAGTGGATGGAGAGGATGGGGCCACTCTTCTTATGGAAGATGTCCGTCTTCTTAGTTTTGGTTGGGTAGGCTGGCATACCCTTCCTCTTCCCCTTCACTGTGCCGACAGTTCCGGTCTTGCGGTCATGGAGGTACTTGGCGAGGATAGGCGACTTGTAATAATTGTCGGTATAGAGGACGTGGTTGTCATGGAAGTACCTCTCCATATCGTCTTTACCACAGCGCCGCCAAAACCAATGAGGGGGTCAATCTGCACCTCACCACCCTTGCCGCTGTAGACTATAAAATCGAGCACATATCCCGTCTTGCAGTCGCAGAGGACCAAGAGCTTTATGCCGAAGCGGTGTCTCTTTGATGAGATATACTGTCGGAAGTGCAGCCTACCACGGAACAGGACCAGAGACTCGTCGATGCACAGCTTCTGAAATGGAATCAGGTAGGTGGAAAACCGATGACTTATGTCATACAGTTGCCCGATCTTCCAGAGTGTGTCGGGCTCGTGGACATGCATGTTATTTGTCAGGTGGAAATATGAGAGGATGTCGAAGTACCTATCCCTTGACATGAATTTGCCAAATGCTGGAGTCATTGTGAGGTCGCCAGTTATCCAGTAGTCGGCCAGAACGTGCTTCTTTATGTGTGTCATCAGCATTGCGAGTGCCAAGAACACATAATTCTGCCACAGTGAGAGCTCTCCATGCCACCATCTTGGCACTAGTCTTCCTCCCAAGAAAGTTTGAACAGATAGCCTGGTGGTTATTTGTCTCTTTGACAAGGTATTCCATGACTTCATTGTCGTAGAAGCCACAGAAAAGTTCACTGGGGGCGGCATTTGGGCCACAGGGATATGCTGGTGACACCCCGGAACCCTGTTGTACCTCGTCAAAGGCAGGACAATCTGGCACAAAATCCACCCCATCTGACCACACAAACATTTCAGCAGCTCGAGGACGTGGAGCTGCAGCAGGCACACGCCCTTGGCCACGCGGATGCCCAGGCGGATGCCCTGCACGCCCACGCCCACGCCCAGGCCCAGGGGCATCGGCGTCGGCAGGCTGACCACGTCCACGACCTCGCCCTTTGACTCTTTCTTGTCGGGACTTCCTCTTCCTCAGGCGACGTCAGGTCATCTGGGGCAATGTTGGGGTCGTCAGCAGCCTCTTCAACTCTGGCGAAGAATAGACCGGGCGTCGGCGGCGTGGGGCTGCGGGAGGTTGAGCAATGGGAGCCTCGGCCTCGGGAGTTTTTTTTTTTTTTTTTTTTTTCTATGTGATTGAGGGAGGCAAAAGGCATAACTGCCTATAGCGAGTGCCTCCCCCATAGTTGAAAGAGTGACAGGGCCAAAATCAAGGGACGTTCGAGCCAAAATGCCTGGACACACGGAGTTTGAAGCAATTTAAGTCATAGGAAGAGGGAAAGACTGATTCTGGGAGAGAGTTCCAGAGCTCAGCTGTTGAGTAGAAGAAAGTTTGAGAGTAACGTTTCACTCTTGGGTTGGAGAGTTGCACAGAGTAGGGGTGGGATTGAGTTGCAAGACGGGTACCACGTGCCCTACGTAAAGGAGGTGGTATGCACTGGGATAGCTCTGAGGAACACTGATTATTATAGTAGCGATAGAATAGCGAGAGAGATGCAACATTGCGGCGGAGAGAGAGAGATTGCAGAGAGTTGGTGAGTGGACGGGAGTTAATGATACGAAAGCCCTTCCTTTCAACTTTGTCTAGGAGAGCGGTGTGAGAGGAACCTCCCCACACATGTGAACAATACTCAATACAAGGGCGCACTATGCCCCTGTACAGAGCAAGAAGCTGTGCAGGGGAAAAGAACCCCCTAAGGCGGTTGAGCACACCCAGCTTCTGGGAGGCTGCCTTAGCAAGGAGTTGGGCTCCTTTTGCGGCTAGCCGTGGACTTTTCCGCAGGAAATAATGACCTACGATGCGGTGCCTGTGGTGGCACACTGTGGGAGGCCAATGACGCACTTGTAGAGGCCCTTTGGTCATCCTCAGGGACAGATGAAGCCGAGGGCTGTGGGTGGCCCTCCCGGCGTCCCGGATCAAGGCATCGGGACAAAGGAATGCGGGTGGTTGCTAGGCCTGGGTCGGCGTCACTCTCACTATCTACGCCTTCCCTCACTTTTTCTGCTTCCCTGCGTGCTTTCTTGGCTGCACTTTTCACTAAAGACTGTTTATAGAAGTATTTACCCACTTTCAAGGGTGTACGGGCAGGCAAAGGGGAAGGTCCTGGCATAGGGCTAGGCCTACCCTGACCTACGAAACTAGGCGAAGGGGTTGGCTCTAGCACACTTGGTACTTCAATAGCACCTTCCTCCACCACTTGCACATCAGGATCATCACTACCATCACCCTCTTCAAATAAATCAACATTGTCATCAGCACCAAATCCCACAAAATAGTCAATTTCGCTCCCACTTCTACTCTGAATATAGAGGTTTTTGTCCACAGAGCTTTCACCACTGCTCAAATCCGGGTTGAAAAGTTCACGGTGTATTGCACTCTCACTTAGCAAACGTTTCACTTTCCTTAGTTTCTTTTTCTTCTCGGTTGGCAGAGGCGTAGATGTTGCAAGCGGTGTAGCACTAGGACGCACGGGAGATTGCACAGTATCGGACGCGTCGGAATTCATTTTTTTGCTGTAGCTCTCAATGGCGGCAACGTAGGAACTGATAAGCGTGGTAGTTGAGGCTTGGTGGCACTACGATCGCCCACGCAAAGTAAAATTGGCCCGCACGAAATTTAAAGCACGCTTTAAAGCAAATGCCTTAGGTTAGGCATACCGGGTAGCGGCCCTTCAGCCGCGCTGTCCTTACCTAAGGCAGCCCGGGTAGGAAGGGTTAAGGGTCAGGGGAAAAAAAAAAATCAATTTAACCCCTCAAACCCGGAAGGGCTCTTGAACGCCCATAACAACCTCGGCCCGCGCAACCCGGAAGGGCTCTTGAACGCCCATTGCTTGCGTGCATGCTTTCGAATGCCGCGCGTACATTTTTGGTATCATGGGACGGTAGGTGGCGCCACCCGGCATAAACGACGCCACAACAGTATCTACCCCGACGCCATCATGGACAGTACGCCAAATAGTGATTCCGCTGTGTCCGATACCGTGCTTCCTACGACGCCCTTGCTAGTTCGTCGCGCCTTACCCCGACGCCATCGCCTAAATGTGTTATCTCCCGGAGGTATTGAGACGACATTGAGACTATATGAGCGTGCTGATGCCAAGTATAGTGTTGATGATATAGTCAGTGACGACTCTAGTAACTATAAGTCGAGTGATTATGGCCAAGAGAGTGAGAAAGAAGAGCAATTCCTGGGGTTTGCGAGAGAACATGACAGTGATGAGAGTGATGAAGGTGATGTACCAGTTGTTGAGGAAGCTGGTTTACCTAAAGACAGTGAACTTGAGTGAGTGGGAGAGTTCAAGGTCACTCACCAAATTTCGCATAAGTGACACGACTTCAAGCCCTTCCCCAGGTAAGTCGCCTTTCAAGCTACACTTGTATAAGCAGAAAATACTTGAGAAGGCGGCCGCGGCAGCTAGGGAACACGCAAAAATACTTGGTGAGGATGAGGCTGTGAGTGAGGGTCAGCGTGGTGACCCTTCTCGTCCGCCATTGTCTCCCTTATCTACCCACGCCACCCAAGATGACCCGGATGCCCCGCATTCTTCCCCACCACCCCCACCATTGCCAAGGGTTGAGGACCCCCCACTTTCAGTCTATTTGCCTCCTAGGTCCCCCGACAGGAGACATACTGCTGCCGAAAAGGGGAAAGGTAGGAAATATACCAACAAAATTAAGAAAAGTAAGAGAGTTTTGTTCGAGGCTCCCGCGGCGTCCACCCCTGCCGGCCCCAGCCATACGTCCCCGCAACTTTCCCCACGGTCCTCCCTACCTCTCCCGCCTTCAACATGTCTTCCTGAAGAAGTCTTTGAGCTCGCATCACCAATACCTGGGCCTAGTGACAGTGAAACATTGCTTTCTGTCACTCGTCGCAGGCCAAGGAGCCCAGGACCTCGGGGGGACACAGCCTCACCTGCCACTCCTTCCCCACCTCGCCCACCCGCACGCCGCCCACGCATCACTGGTTCCCCGCCAGATTATGTGGGGGCCACTGATGATGAAGGGCACCTCTCTGAAGACTCTGGCCATGATTACATAGGTCCACCGTCAGGGCAAGATGACCACTCTGACGATTACTATATGGACATCGACGACCCTCGACCCATCCGCTTGGCCCGGCGTCGTGCTGCCCGTCGTGCTGGCCGCCGCCCTGGCCGATGCCCTTGCTGCCCTAGGGCGCGCGCCTCCCGAGTTGGCCGTGGGCGTGCTGGGCCACCAGCTGGAGCTCCTCGTCAGCTTAGACAAGACCCATTCTACGTTTTTCAGTGGCAAGACGTAGTTGATGGGGATGGATACAACCCTGAATGTGCCAGCTTTTGATGAGGTACTGGAGGGTTCAGACATTACCCCCAATTGTCCTGCAGGCCCCAATGCTCCACCACACAAACTATTTGAGGCCTTCTTTGATGAGGAGGTGGTAGGCTATGTTGTCAAAGAGACAAATAAGAAGCACCAATTCCAGGTCCACTTTTTGGGCAAGGTGACCAAGGGCCACATGAGGCAGTGGACCCCAGTGACTCATAAAGAGTTCATGGTGTTCCTGGCACTCACCATGCTAATGCCTCATGTCAAGAAGCATAGGTTGCCTGACTATTGGATCGCCAATGATCCGATATCCACCCCTGCCTTCGGGAAATATATGTCTCGCGACCGGTACCTTGATATCCTCGCAGCGCTCCATCTTGTCACCAACACCGACGTCCACCTCCGTGACAAGCTGTGGAAGATTAGGACGTTATACGAGATGATGCGAGAACGCTTCACCTCCTACTTCAAGCCCTTCCGCAAGGTCGTCATTGACGAGTCTCTTGTGCTGTTCCGGGGAAAACTCAGCTTCCGGCAGTACATCCCCTCAAAAAGACATCGCTTTGGCATAAAATTCTTTGTGCTGTGCGACTGCCAAACTGGCTATGTCCTGGACTTCCTGGTCTACAGCGGGAAGGAAGGGGACTTGCTTGTGGACCCCCTCATTGGCTTTGGCGGAGCAGTGGTGCAAGCCATGATGGACCGCTACTTTCACAAGAATCACGTCCTCTACACGGACAATTATTACAAGTCCCCCACTCTCTCACAGTACCTGCATGAGCGCAAGACGGGGACTGTAGGCACAGTACGAAGGAAAAGGAAGGGCATGCCACCTTTCCCTCCAAAGACCAAAAAAAGGTGATGTGTTCAAGAAGAAGTCGGGGCCCATTCTGGCTATCCACTGGCACGACCAGCGGAAGGTCAACCTCCTGACCACCATCCACAAAGGGGAAATGGTGGAGACTGGCAAGGTGGATCGCCGCACCCAGGCCAGGGTGACCAAGCCCGATGCTGTCTTGGACTACAACATCAACACGAGGCTGGTGGACAAGTCCGACATGCAGATAGGCTTCATTGACTGCCTGCGTACCTCGTGCAGATGGTACAAAAAGTTCTTTCTGCATATGGTGGACATGTCAGTTCTGAATGCCTACAATATATACAAGCTTCGGAATGTGAACACACCCATGAAGTTCAATAGCCTGCGGAGGTTCCAAAAGCAGGTGTTGACGGAGCTCCTGGAGAAGTATGCTACGCCACAGAGGGCAGGGGCACATCCTGGGCCCGCCGTTATTGACCGCTTGCAGTGTGCTCAATACTTGATTAGGCACAGGCTTGGTTCCCTGCCTCAGAATGAATCAGGAAGAACACAGCAGAAGCGGTGCCAGGTCTGCTACAACAGCAGGGTGAGGCCGAGGCCAGGTAAAAAGTCAACCATGGAGTGTGTGGAGTGCAAGGTGGCACTCTGTGCTTTAGAGTGCTTCTTTGATTACCACTCCAAGCTGGAGTTCTAATAATCATAGTGAAAGTGCCAAAGATAATGACAATATGTACAGTATATATATAGGCAAAAAGTGGAAGTAAACCAATTTATTGTTATACAAAAGTCATGTATTATGAAAACATTTATACAAATACAATTACACCATAATAATATGTGAAAGTGACACATATGTATATACCAAGTGACATTCATATGATTAGAACCTATAGAAATATAGAAATCAGTGAAAAAAAGACACAATAAATTGTATATAAAACGTTTACAAATCATATAACTAAGTGAAAGTGACACAAGACCTAATATTTGATGGCCAAAGTATAATAAACACCTGTGATAACGAATAATCAGTGCCTAATACAACAATAACCTACCTCAATTACTAATAAAATGTACGGTATCGAGTGAAAATTAGCAATATCAGTGACAGTGATACCCTAATAAACATATTTTATATAATTGGCCTCAAAATAACTAGAAAATATCAAATAAACATCACATTCTCAATATCAAACACTAAAATCGTCTAAGGGAGATAAATACTTTGGCGCGACGAGCGGCTAGGTGCGTCGTAGCCATGGCCGGGGCGACGCGTCCGAACGCGGGAAGAATTTGCCGCCGAAAAGCACTCTTCTTCCCGCGCTCACGATTATGCAACCAGAGGGGCTAGAGACCTCTACTCAACGCCATTATTCTTTTTTATTCACAACATTACATGCCATATTCATTGACTTAGAGTAGTTAAGGGGAGCGTCCGGTTCATACTCGTAATAGTGCTCAAAACGGCAATATTGCGCAACCCGACATATGGCATCATCACCCATCCCTCTGTCTTCAGTTAAAATCCTGAGGCAATATTCCGTCTGGAAGCATGTTATTTCTGGGCTAGTTTAAAGTTTTCGCGGGTCGCGCAGACGCGTAGAAAATGCATTATGGGTTTCGGATCTGCAAAACAAAAAAACTAAAACCATGAATTTTTGGTGAAAATATGACATTCTTAGATATTTTGCCTAACAGTATCTGGTACTCAACCCGGGTAACAACGAAGGGTGTGGTGGTGGTGGAGGAGAAAGAGCAGTGTGGTCCAAGCCGCGAGAGAGGTAGGGTGCGGCTGGCCGGCTGGCTTGCAACAGCTCTCGTGCCTTAGTACCTCACGTAAGAAAGTTCACTTGTCGGCGCAGTTCTGACGTAACCAAACATGCTACAACAATGTTTCTGGTGTCATTGGAAAGGGCATGAAATTCTCTACAACTCCACGTCGCCATTTGTTTTTATTTCTTTCCCATTTCGACACAGCACCCCAAGACATTTGTCACCTAATTTGTACCTAATTGTAAATGCCCTAATTCTACAATTAGATACAAAATGGAAAAAAGTATCAACGTACAATTGAAACTACACCTATTGTTAGTACCCCCAATGCATTAAAACAATCAAGCAACAACATTTAACCTACTGAAAGCAATGGAGGAGATAGATAATAGAGAGAACAAATATAAAATTTTGATTGGAGATTTCAATTTGCCAAGGATCAACTGGGCAAATTGTACTACCGTACTCCAGCGGGACAGGGTAGTCTGGAAAATAAGTTTATAGAGAAAGTGAGAGATTGTTTTTTAACGCAACATATTGTAGAGATGACAAGATATAGAGATGGGACGCAGGGGAGTGTACTTGATTTGATTTTTAGCAATGAAGAGGATATAGTGGAACATGTTAATGTGGATAGCCCTATAGGTCGTAGTGACCATGCCTGTATAAGCTTTAGTTGTAACATTAAATCGGAGAGGGATAATAGAAGCAATAGAAAAATATACATGTATGATAGAGCAGATTATGAGCTGCTGAGACGGTGTTTGGACATTGACTGGGGGGAATATTTGAACGGTGAAGACGCTGAAGGAATGTGGAGGAAAATTAGAGTCAAACTGGAGAATGCTGTATCCAAAAGTGTACCAGTAAGGGAATATAAGGATAAAACAAAATTGAGGAAAAGAACTAACCCAGAATTGCCAATGAAAAGAAAGCTTTGGATATTGATTAGAAGAAAGAAACGATTGTGGGAAAGATTAAAATTGTTAAAAAAGAACAGGGGGTCTAGTATAGAGGCTAAGGAAGTGGATCTGGAACGCAGACAAATAAACAATAAAATAAGGTGGGAAACAAGGAGGGGGGTGAAGGAGAGGGAGAGAGAGATAGCTAGAAATGTGAAGGATAATCCAAAAATATTCTGGAAGTACATTCAGGAAAAGTTAACAAGAAGAGTAGGGATCCCAGAGCTGGTAGGGGGGTTGAATGATGGGAGTAGAGCGGAGACTTATAAGGAGAAAGCAGAGGTGCTGGGGAAATACTTTGGGGGGGTACTAACAGTGGAGTCGGAGGATGCAGTGCCTACTATTCACATCAAACAGGCGCCGGCACTAGAACTAGTAGAGTTTTCCATTGCTAGAATAAGAAGGGCTATAGAAAAAATGAACAGAAGTAAGTCACCGGGACCGGATGGGATACACCCAAGAATCATAAAGGAAGGAGGGGAGATGTTAGTAGAGCCATTGAAAATGTTATTTGAGGTATCGTTTAATACAGGACAAATCCCGATGGACTGGAGAGAGGCGAACATAACAGCTATATTTAAGAAGGGAAAGAGAAATGACCCAGGGAATTATAGACCAGTCAGTTTGACAAGTGTTGTGTGTAAACTAATGGAAACGGTAATTAGAGAAGGAATAATGGATCATATGAAGTCAAATCAACTTTTCAGTGGGAGACAGTTCGGATTCTTGCCGGGGAGGTCGACGGTACTACAGCTAATTAAGGTGGTAGATGATTGGATGCAAATTCTAGAAGATGGTGATGTAATAGACGTGGTATATTGCGATTTTATGAAGGCCTTCGATAAGGTCCCACATAAAAGGTTAATAGAGAAAGTTAGAAGCTATAATATAGGGGAGAAATGTGTGAAATGGATAGAAGCCTTCCTGAAAGATCGGAGACAGAGGGTACTGGTGAATGGAATAGGCTCGGGGTGGAGGGAAATTACAAGTGGGGTACCTCAGGGATCTGTGTTGGGACCACTGCTGTTCGTTATATTTATCAACGACTTGCCTGAAGTTATAACTAATGGAAGTGAGGTATACCTGTATGCGGATGACACTAAACTGTATAGAAGAGTGAGGAGTAAGGAAGATATGGGTTTGCTTCAAGGAGATGTGGAGGGCATGAAGGGATGGTCTGAGCATTGGTTAATGCCTTTTCATCCAAAAAAATGCAAGTACATGCGGATTGGGACCAGCAAGATAGACAAGGTAGGATACAGTATGTATGAAGCGATGGAGGAAGTGAGTGCAGAAAAGGATATAGGAGTAGTGATAGACAATAAGTTAAATTTCTCAGAACATTTAGCGGAAAAGATAAACAAAGCCAATAGAATTGTAGGGCTGATAAGGAGGACATTTGTGTCACTTGACGAAGAAATCTTCAGGAATCTATATACAGCGCTGGTTAGGCCGCACCTGGAATATGCAAACCAGGTGTGGGCTCCATATATGGTAAAGGATATAGAAGCAGTGGAGAAAGTGCAGAGGAGAGCTAGCAAGCTGGTACCAACGTTGAAGAACGCAGGCTATGAGCAGAGGTTGAGGACACTGGGGCTTCCGACACTGGCATATAGGAGAAAGAGAGGGGATATGATAGAGACTTTTAAGATAGTGTCAGGAAAGTACGATGAGGATGTGTGTGAAGGTATCTTCTTGATGCGGGAGGGAACAAGAACGAGAGGACACTCTAAGAAAATTTACAAAGAAAGAAATAGGCTTGAGAAGGCAAAGAACTCATTTTGTGATAGAGTGGTAAATGAGTGGAACGCACTGCCCCAGTATGTAGTCGATTCCGAATCAATAAGGGAGTTTGAAAGTAATCTTGATAAAGCATGGGGAAGACAAGATTTGAAGTTTGATTATAAAACAAAAATACAGAATAGTAAAAATGTTGCGTCTGCTACCGCCGCCGCCAACACCGTGAACGACCGCAGCAGTGCAAGTACTGGTACTGAGCTGGATACACAGGCATAGTTTGCCTTTTTCCAGAGGATCTACTGTAAGAAACTGTAAGAAACTGTAAGAAATTTAAATGAGATTTTGATTTTACAAAAAGTCATAAATTTACACACCTAACTCAAAAAATAATTGTCCTAGAGAATTAAAATTTTGGAAATTTCTTAGTTGTTAGGTCCCCTATACGTGTACAAAATCTTATGAAATACAGATAAAATCCACTGACACGTTCTAGAGTAAAGGCCGGACGCTCCCCTTAACCCGGCAAGCGCGATAGGCCTCACGGAAGGCTTCCTATAGGGAACGCGATAGGCCTCACGGAAGCAAGACCATAAAAAAAGCTTTCCAAAAAAAAAAAGGGCCTATCAAAACAAAGGAATTTGTCTCTAGGTGAGATAATTCCCCTCCAGTACTCATCCATGTAAATCTCACCCACCCCCCTCCCCTCCTTCCCCACCTTATTCCCCCCTCCCTCCCCTCCTCAATTATCACCTATTTTCCCTCTTATTATCATCATTTATCGGTTATTTTTCTCTCCCGCGATAATGTAGCACAAGTGGGTTGCAGAAAAGATCGTTATGTAACACCCAGACACCGGCCCACACCACCCCGCTCGTCTCAGTTACCTCACAGACAGCGAGAGAGGAGGGTTGCCTGTGGCTCTCTCTCGCCTGAGATTATGACCGGGTGGCCAATATCTTCGTTTTTCACCACCCAAATGCTTTTCCCACTTATTTTAGCACTCTTGAAGGTTCATATATACACTTACACTTAGTTACACTTAGTTGTATTCCGTCCGTTAGTGACACAGTTGAGCTGGGGCTCCACTGCGACCAGGCAGCTCCCTTTCTTCCACTCTCCATTCCAGAAGTCGGTTGGAGTTGGTGCTGGGGTATCCTGGTGTTGGTGGCCGGTCCGGTATTTTGGCCAGCCACATGTCCAAGTGTTTCTTGAAGGTGTCTGGAGACACCCCGGTCATGTTCCTGAGAGGGGCTGGTATACAGTTGAACAGTCTGGTTCCATTGTATGTAAAGCTGTGATGGATCAGGGATTTGATTTTTTGTGTTGATCCCGGCGTAGTCCTCACATAGCACAGCCTCCCTCGCCTTTGGTGCTGAGTCTCTTGGATGTTTGGATTTGGTACCTTTTTTTCCAAAATCTTCCAGACGTAGATGATGATGTATCTCTCCCTACGTCTTTGAAGTGAGTACAGCTGCAGCTCCTTAAGTCTCTCCCAGTAGTTAAAGTGTTGAAACCCATGGATTTTACTGGTGAATGTCCTCTGGGTGGCTTCAATTTCTGTTATTTCTCCTACTTTTTGGGGAGACCAGAGCTGGGAGCAGTACTCCAGTCGTGGTAGGACCAGTGACTTCCACAGTGTTAGCATACACCTCTCATTTCTTGTGTGGAAGGTTCTCAGGATCCAGCCTGCTATTTGTTTTGCTGTTGTTGTGGCTTTGGTAATATGCTGGGAAAAAGTGGCGTCGCTGCTCATATTTACTCCCAAGTCCTTCACTGTGTCCTTGGCGGTAATTTCTTGCTGTCCACTTTTGTAGTTGGTGTCGTTTTGTAGTGCTCTCTTGTTCCCGTACCTTAGAAGCTCGAACTTGTCTCCGTTTAGGGCCATGTTGTTTTCTTCTGCCCACTTCAGGATTTTGTCCAAGTCTTGTTGTAGTAGCTGAGCATCATGTTGTGAGGTGATTTTCTTCATGAGTCTGGTGTCGTCTGCAAACGATGTGGCTGTTGAGTGTTCCAGGTCCCTGTCGATGTCTCCTATCATGATGAGGAATAGGAGAGGTCCCAGTACTGATCCTTGTGGTACTCCGCTGATGACCCCACCTGCTTCTGATAGGCTTCCTTGAACCGTGACTCTTTGTTTTCTGTTGGTGATGAAGCTGTGGAGCCATCTTCCAAGGTCTCCCCCTATTCCCAGTGATTTGAGTTTATGTAGAAGGATCCCATGGTCCACCTTGTCAAAAGCTTTGGCGAAATCTAGATATATGACGTCCACATTTTCTCCGTCTTGAATATCCTGTAGGATTTTGTCGTAGTGTGATAGTAGTTGTGAGAGGCAGGAGCGGCCTTTTCTAAAGCCATGTTGCCCCTCGTTGAACGCCTCGTTATCTTCCAGGAAGCTGACCATCTTAGCTCGTATTGTTCTTTCTATGATTTTAATAAGATGTGACGTCAGCACCACTGGTCTGTAATTTTTGGCTATGCCTTTACTACCCCCTTTGTGTATTGGTGTGACATTACCTTCTTTTAGGGATTGTGGTACATATCCAGTTTGGAGGGACTTGCTCCACAGCAGTTTTAGAGGCAAGGCTAGCTGATGTTTGCAGTTTTTTAGCAGTTGGGCATGAAAGCCGTCTGGTCCTGCCGCAGAGTTTGGTCCAATCTTGTCGATGGCTGCTATTATGTCCTCTGTTGATACTGTTACCGAGGAGAGTTGATGTGGTGTCCCTGGAGCGTTGCCAAAGAAGGTCGTTGCATTCTCGATTTTCTTGTCTTCATTTGGCGGGCTGAAGACACTTTCGTACTGCTGTTTGAGTATCTCGGCCATTTCGGTTGGGTCACTCTCAAGTTCACCCGTAGGTTTTGCAAGTGGTCCTATTGTTGAGGTGTTCCTGAGTCTCCTTTTTGCGTATGCATAGAAGAATTTGCTATTTACTCGTATGTTTGCAACTGCTTGGAGTTCATCGCGTGTTCTTTGCTCTTGGTGTGACTGGATGAGTTTACGTTCAACTTCATCGAGCTCTTCTTGTAGTTTGGTGATATTGTGCGCATAGCTGGTCTTCCTTTGCTTGGCTCTCAAGTACGTCCTTTTCTTCATTAGTATTTTTCTATCTCTGGGAATCTGCTTGCTCTGCTTCCTGCTTGATTTGGGTGGTATGGTGTTTTTACAGGTCTCCAGGCATTGTTTCTGGAGGATACTGAGAGTTTCGTCGACGTTTTTATCTTCGAATAGTGCCCTCCAATCAGTTCCTGCCAGTTCTGCTCTCAGTCTGTCCCAGTCTATATCTTTGCTGTAGAAGTTGAGATCTTTCAGAGAGGTGCAGGGTATTTGGCCTGATTCCTGTTGACATCTTCTTGGTGGTGTGACAGCTGGTGTGGGGGTTCTAACTTTGATGAGGCTGTGGTCGGACATTATAGTTTTTACAGTTTCGTACGAGTGTACCAGGTCGAAGTTGTTGCCAAATATTAAGTCCAGTGTGTTGTTGCCTCTTGTGGGTTCCTCGATGTATTGCTTCATGTATGCAGTGTCCATGATAGTCATTAGCTCCTTGGCTTGCTGTTTTTCATCCCTGGTTCCTCCATCTATTTTCATGGTTGCCCAATTTATGATGGGCAGGTTGAAATCTCCTGTGATGATGACATCTGTAGCGGGAGTTGGAAGATTTTGTAGGAGTGATTGTATCTTCTCTGTGACCTCCTTGAAAATTTCCCCTGTGGTGTTTGGAGGTCGGTACAAAATTATGATGAGCATGTCGGTTTGTCTTATGTGTACTGCTAGTAGCTCTGTTGTGCCGTTTGAGAATGCAACTAAAGTTTCAGTATTTGCAGCCATATCCTCCCTTAGGTAGAGTGCTACTCCTCCGTGGCTTCTGTCCTCTCTGTCGGCTCTGAATAGAGTGAAATTATGGATATTGATCTCTGCATTCAAAATGTTTTCATTCAGGTGTGTTTCTGTGAGGGCTAGAAAAATTGAGTTGTCTTCCTCTGCAATTTCTTCCAACATAGGGACTTTACATTGATTGTTTCGTGGGTAAAGTCCTCTGATGTTGCCCACAAAAAAACTAGTTAGTGGTAGTTGCACCTTCCTCTGTGGTTCATGTCTGGCCCCTCGGTTTGAGCTAGGAATCTCTCCATTATCACTTGAGACCGTTTTTCCACTTCCAGAAGACGTCCCATTACTACCTCTAAAAAAGCACCTTGGTCGGGCATAGCCGTGTGTACCGCTGCTGGTCTGACCTTGTGAGTTTGCTGGATGGTTGGCCAGCTTCTGAGGGCATTGCGTTGGCTTTCTAATTTTTCCTCATGTGTTGGTGTGTAAGCAATTTCCCTTTGAATGTGTCCTGTAGCGTGTTCCCTTGGTTTGTTGACGTTGTTTCTGGGCGTCAGTATTTTGGTTCCCTTTATGTGTGGAAGATTGCAGTCTCTCATAGTACATGCCCTTTTGTTGAGTGAGATTCTGCATACATATGGGTGGTAGTCGATGCACTTCCATCCACGCTTGCAACCGATTCTTCCATCCAGCCCGTGCTTCATGAATTTTGCACATATTTTTGGGTGGTCTTGTTTGCATCCCATGCCCACTACTCCATATCGGCATTCATTTCTTAGGTAGAAATTGCATACTTCCATGCTTTTCCTCCTAATATCGGTGCCCCTGTATTCAGCTCTGGGCCTAGGTCTCCATGAATTTGTATTTACAGCACTAACCTCACCTGTTCTTCTGTATGTAGGAGCATTATGGCTGCATCCGTTGCATGTGGGCTGTGCGCTCGTTGGGGTCCCCGACCTCACCTGTCTTGCTGCATTTTGAGGAGGCTCTGCCGTGTCTGCTAGTGTTGCGGGGGGGAGGCTATGGGCATCTGGCATTGTGATGCTAATATTTCCTGGTGTGTTCCCCAGACCTAGATCTAGGCCTATAGCCCCGTTTGTTGTGGTACCGGTACTGGTATGGGGGTTGTCCCCGTCACTCTTTCCTACGGCTACTTCTGGGCTTTTGGGTAGGCCTTGGCCTAGGTCAGTGTCCCCAGTTAATTCTTTGGTTGTTGGTGTGTTGTCAGCTGGCGTGTTGGTTACAGCTTTGTTGCTCTGGAGCTGAACAGGGAATTTTCTTACCTTACTTATCGCTCCAGAATTGGTTATTCGTTCCTTGTGTTGGAGAACGGCTGCTTCTGCCTCGGCCACCCATATACATCATATATGTAAAATAAAAGCATACCGAAAACAAATAATGCTCTATATTGTAAATATAACGAATTCTGTCAGAATCAAAGGCTAGAAATGCACAAATAACTACCCTAGCCCCTAGGTCTATTTCGCGCTTGTCAGGTTAACATAGGCCAAAGATCGTCAAAACACCCGGTACCACAGCACAGTCGCAAATAATAGCCCCCGGGGCTGGAGGGTTAAAACGCAAAAAAAAAAAAAAAAAAAAATTAA
Source organism: Lithodes maja (assembly GCA_037953745.1). NCBI lineage: Eukaryota > Metazoa > Arthropoda > Malacostraca > Decapoda > Lithodidae > Lithodes > Lithodes maja. The sequence goes on along the minus strand of JBAKBP010019076.1, from coordinate 25,716 downwards.
GCCCCTGGGCCATGCCAAATATCACTCCTCCACCTCCCCTCCTTCAGTTATCACCTATTTTCCCTGTTATTCCCTTTTCCTGCTAACATTAGCGAGTTGGTAGCAGGGCGTTGTCATCACACACACACACGAACCACCGACGAGACAACACCTCCGCACCCACGCTCCCGAAAATCAGCTGATCTAGCAAGCTGTTTACAGCGCTCGTCAAATAAACTCACCTAAACTTGAGTATAAGGATATTTTGTGTTGTCCTGTTGTGTTGTCCTGCATAAGGTGTTGATTTTCGGTGTGAGCATCCTGGATTCGAATCCACGGACTGCCACATGTGTTTGTAAAATTTCATTAATCGATTTTAGGAGTATAGTTGGTTGTTGGAAGGAACATAATAATTATAATGCAGTATTAAAATAATTTGAGATTAAAATCAAGTGAGGATATTTCGAATGTTAAAATAATTCAAGCGATTGTGAATGCGAGTGGATGTAAACAAATATGGCTGACTTTGATGGATTTGAAGTTGGTGAGACCGAGGGCATTCTAGGGAAAATTATACGTGAGCTGAATGACATTAAAAGGTGGAAGGAGGATATGCAGGAGTGGAAGGTGAGTGTTAGTTCACAGATTGAGGCTATATGTTCAATATGTGGTGCTCAGGCTGGGGACATCGAGCCTGGACAAGATTTGAGTTGGGCTAGCCTAAAAGAAATTCAAACTCATATGGGGCAACTCCGGGACGAAAATGAAGCTTTAAGATTGCAACTTGAAGAATACAAAGGGCAAACCAAGGAAATGAAAACACATGTGGAGGAGATTAAGGAGAAACACAATAAATGGGGTAATGACGAAGGAGGAAAAGTGAAGGAAGTGGCAATGAAGGAAATCATGGAGGAACAAAAGAAACAATCAGAAAGGGAAAATAAAGATTTAGAATCAGTGGTAGTAAAAGCTATGAGGAGAAATGAACAGGTCCTGCGTGAAACAATAGATAGAAATAAGTGTATTATTGTATTTGGGGGTAGCATTCAAGGAGACTACTGCAGGACTCTTCTTCTTCTTACCTCTGACCTGGTATAGGCTCTCCTAGTGTTTACTACCCTATACCCCTTTGAAAGGACATTAGCCTAACCTAACAACCTTACCTAACCTAACCTAATATTATAGGTGGGGGCTGCTGCCCCCACACCCCCGCTTTGACTTAGATTTTTGGTGTATTTGTCTGTGAAGTGGGTATTTTTCAATTTGTTGATAACGAAAATCCTCCATGCGGACTATATGGAGAAAAATATGGCGAATCTATTGGTGCCTATTTTCCCTAATAAATTGTTTCTCATAACGTCGCACTAGTGTCCTTGAATATTATCTATTTGGGGATATAGAGGAGCACATTATTGAGAGGAAAGCTAGGGATAAGGAAGAAATTAATAAGGTAAAAACATTGATCAAGCATGTCGATGAAGAAGGAAACAACTGGAGAGATGATATTGAAGAAGTTAGGAGAATGGGTAAATATAGTAAGGGAAACACAAGGCCAATGAGAGTGCAGTTTAGGTCTAGGGTAACAGTGGATGCAATAATGAACGTAACATGGAGACTTAACTTGACCAGCAAGTTTAAGAAAATTACAATTAGAAAAGACATGAGTATTGAGGATCGAAACATAAGAAAGGAATTGCAAACCGAGGCAAATGTAAAGAATGGAGAAAGGACGAAAGAAGACGAAAAGAAGTTTTTCTGGAGAGTGTGGGAGGGAAAACTCAAGAAATAGTATATAAAGCGAAGGGACGAAGTAGGGAGGGAAAGGGAGATGGTGCGGGTGACGGGGGAGAAGGCAGAGAGAGAAACAGTCCAAGTGGAGGCAGAGGGAGGGGAGGTGGAAACGGAGCGAGAAACAGTCCAGGTGGAGACAAGAGAAGAGGAGACAAGCTAGGAAATAAATTGGGAGGGGTACGTACAAAAAAGAAAGGAACGGGCAGGGACGAGAAAAATGATACTGGAAACGCTAAGTTCATGTATACAAATATTGATGGGTTAATTTCCAAAAAGATTGAGTTTGACGAATATGTAAAGAGAGAGAGGCCCGGGGTAGTATGTTTGACTGAAACTAAGCTTAACCAGGAAGTAGATACGAATATAATTAGTTGTGCAGGATACAGTACATGGAGAAGAGACAGGTTAGGAAAGCTAGGAGGAGGAGTGTTGATCATGGTAGATAATAAAATTACTGCTAAAGAATTAAAACTTGGTGATAGCATTGCTGAAGTGGTAGCAGTTGAAATTGAGGATAATGATAGGTCAAAATTGGACATTGTATCAGTTTATTTACCTCCTAAGACTAAATCTTGGAGCAACGATGAATATAATGAATTAATTTTGGAAACCTTGCGTATGTTAGAAATTATTTGTAAAAGGAAAAAGAGGCTTATTCTTGCAGGGGACTTTAATTGCGGGGAGGTGGATTGGGAATGTTTGGATGCGGGTTCAAATGAAAATACTTGGGGTAGCAAATTTCTTGAACTAACAATGGGGTATCTATTAACACAACACGTTATGGAAAATACAAGATTTAGGGGAGGTGATGAACCATCAAGACTTGACTTATTATTCACCAAAGACCCCCAAGAAATAAAGAACCTAACATATTTGAGTCCCATGGGAAAAAGCGATCATGCTGTGATTGAATTTGAATTGACAGTGGAATTTCTGGAAGGCAGAGAGGAGGAACATAGGGAATATAGACTAAATTATAGTAAGGCGGATTATGAATCATTACGAGGATACTTTGCAAATATAGATTGGTCATTTATTGAGCAAGAACAGAATATTCAGGTAAAATACACCATGTTACTAGACATTTACAGGGAGGGGGTAGATAAATATGTACCAACATTTAAGGATAGAAAGCTGGCTAAGGAGAAAGAGTGGTTTAACATGCGATGTCACATTGCCCAGAACAAAAAGGACTCTGCATGGAATAAAGTGAGAAGGAGACACACTGAGGAAAAATGGAATGAGTATAAGAATGCTAGAAACAACTATGTCAAGACTATAAGAGAGGAGAAAAAGAACTTTGAAAAAGATATAGTAAACAAATGTAATAAAGAACCCAAACTGTTCTATAGTTATATCAACGGCAAAACAAAAATAAAGGACAAAATAACAAAGCTTAGGGTAGAGGGTCAATTATATGAAGACACAGTGGGTATGTGTGAAATTATGAATGATACATTAACATCCGTGTTTGTGGAGGAGGATGACTATGTAGAACCTGTGGTGGAATTGAACGAGATACAGGGACTAGAGTCGATAGAAGTCAACAAGGATGAACTAAAATCATTGTTGGAAGAATTGGACGTGAGAAAATCTATGGGCCCAGATAACATTGCTGGATGGGTATTAAGAGAATGTTCTGAACAACTAGTGAGACCTATTTTTAATATTGTTCAACACTCATTAAACAAGGGGGAACTTCCCTTAGAATGGAAACAAGCAAATATAACTCCAATATATAAAAGTGGAAATAAAGAAGACCCGCTAAATTATCGACCGGTATCCTTAACGAGTGTTATATGCAAGCTTTGTGAAAAGATTATTAGAAAAAGATGGGTGGGTATGTTGGAGGAGAGGGAAATAATTTCAAGCAAGCAGTTCGGGTTCAGAAAAGGTCATTCGTGTACCACAAATTTGTTGAGTTACTACGATAGGGTAATTGACATTGCACAAGGGAGGGAGGGGTGGGTAGATTGTATTTACTTAGATTTCAAGAAGGCATTTGATAAGGTGCCTCATAAGAGATTGTTGTGGAAGCTCAGGACTGTGGGGCGGGTTGAGGGAGTATTATTAAAGTGGATGGAAAACTATTTAATTGGGAGGGAAATGCGAACAGTAATAAAAGGAAAGTTCTCCTCGTGGAAAAGGGTAAAAAGCGGAGTGCCTCAAGGATCGGTGTTGGCCCCAATCATGTTTTTGGTTTTCATCAACGACCTTCAAATGGGAATAGGTTCATATATATCTATGTTTGCTGATGATGCAAAATTAATGAAGCATATTACAAGTAGGAGTAGTTGTGAAGAATTACAGAGAGACCTAGATAAGTTATATGAGTGGAGTCAAACTTGGAAAATGGAATTCAACACGAGTAAGTGTCAGGTTCTTGAGATGGGAAAAAGTAAATATAGACCTTCTTGGGGATATAAAATAGGAGATGAAATAATTAGTAAAGCTGTGAAAGCAAAAGACCTAGGGGTAGTTGTGGCAGACAGCTTGTCACCTGAACAGCATATAAATAAAATAACTGGTGAAACCTATGCAGTGTTGACTAACATGAGAATAGCTCTGAATTATTTAGATGAAGAGATGTTAGCAAAAATAATAGGGACAATAATACGACCAAGACTGGAGTATGCAGCAGTGGTGTGGTCTCCACACCTTATAAAACATAATAAAAAACTGGAAAGAGTTCAGAGAGTTGCCACTAAGATGATAGCTAGCCTTAGAGACCTGCCTTATGAGGAGAGATTGGAGAGGCTAAAGCTGCCAACGCTGAGGGAGAGGAGAGAGCGAGGTGACATGATCATGATGTTTAAGTGTGTGAAAGGTTTTGAGAAGATCGACAAGGGAGATTTTGTGGTGAGGGACGAGGGAAGAACCAGGGGTCATGATTGTAAGTTGAGGAAAGTTATATGTAAGTCTGATGTAAGAAAGTTCAGCTTCCCGTATAGAAGCATTGAGTGTTGGAATAAGTTGGATGGGGAGGTGGTGGGAGCAAGAAATATCCAAACTTTTAAAGCAAAATTGGATAAATGTAGAGAGAGAGACAGGACAACACGAGCTTAGGCTCAAATCCTGTATACCCGGTACTACAATTAGGTGAGTACACACACACACACACACACACACACAGAAGGCAGAGAGGAGGAACATAGGGAATGTAGACTAAATTATAGTAAGGCGGATTATGAATCATTACGAGGATACTTTGCAAATATAGATTGGTCATTTATTGAGCAAGAACAGAATATTCAGGTAAAATACACCATGTTACTAGACATTTACAGGGAGGGGGTAGATAAATATGTACCAACATTTAAGGATAGAAAGCTGGCTAAGGAGAAAGAGTGGTTTAACATGCGATGTCACATTGCCCAGAACAAAAAGGACTCTGCATGGAATAAAGTGAGAAGGAGACACACTGAGGAAAAATGGGATGAGTATAAGAATGCTAGAAACAACTATGTCAAGACTATAAGAGAGGAGAAAAGAACTTTGAAAAAGATATAGTAAACAAATGTAATAAAGAACCCAAACTGTTCTATAGTTATATCAACGGAAAAACTAAAATAAAGGACAAAATAACAAAGCTTAGGGTAGAGGGTCAATTATATGAAGACACAGTGGGTATGTGTGAAATTATGAATGATACATTAACATCCGTGTTTGTGGAGGAGGATGACTATGTAGAACCTGTGGTGGAATTGAACGAGATACAGGGACTAGAGTCGATAGAAGTCAACAAGGATGAACTAAAATCATTGTTGGAAGAATTGGACGTGAGAAAATCTATGGGCCCAGATAACATTGCTGGATGGGTATTAAGAGAATGTTCTGAACAACTAGTGAGACCTATTTTTAATATTGTTCAACACTCATTAAACAAGGGGGAACTTCCCTTAGAATGGAAACAAGCAAATATAACTCCAATATATAAAAGTGGAAATAAAGAAGACCCGCTAAATTATCGACCGGTATCCTTAACGAGTGTTATATGCAAGCTTTGTGAAAAGATTATTAGAAAAAGATGGGTGGGTATGTTGGAGGAGAGGGAAATAATTTCAAGCAAGCAGTTCGGGTTCAGAAAAGGTTATTCGTGTACCACAAATTTGTTGAGTTACTATGATAGGGTAATTGACATTGTACAAGGGAGGGAGGGGTGGGTAGATTGTATTTACTTAGATTTCAAGAAGGCATTTGATAAGGTGCCTCATAAGAGATTGTTGTGGAAGCTCAGGACTGTGGGGCGGGTTGAGGGAGTATTATTAAAGTGGATGGAAAACTATTTAATTGGGAGGGAAATGCGAACAGTAATAAAAGGAAAGTTCTCCTCGTGGAAAAGGGTAAAAAGCGGAGTGCCTCAAGGATCGGTGTTGGCCCCAATCATGTTTTTGGTTTTCATCAACGACCTTCAAATGGGAATAGGCTCATATATATCTATGTTTGCTGATGATGCAAAATTAATGAAGCATATTACAAGTAGGAGTAGTTGTGAAGAATTACAGAGAGACCTAGATAAGTTATATGAGTGGAGTCAAACTTGGAAAATGGAATTCAACACGAGTAAGTGTCAGGTTCTTGAGATGGGAAAAAGTAAATATAGACCTTCTTGGGGATATAAAATAGGAGATGAAATAATTAGTAAAGCTGTGAAAGCAAAAGACCTAGGGGTAGTTGTGGCAGACAGCTTGTCACCTGAACAGCATATAAATAAAATAACTGGTGAAACCTATGCAGTGTTGACTAACATGAGAATAGCTCTGAATTATTTAGATGAAGCGATGTTAGCAAAAATAATAGGGACAATAATACGACCAAGACTGGAGTATGCAGCAGTGGTGTGGTCTCCACACCTTATAAAACATAATAAAAAACTGGAAAGAGTTCAAGAGAGTTGCCACTAAGATGATAGCTAGCCTTAGAGACCTGCCTTATGAGGAGAGATTGGAGAGGCTAAAGCTGCCAACGCTGAGGGAGAGGAGAGAGAGAGGTGACATGATCATGATGTTTAAGTGTGTGAAAGGTTTTGAGAAGATCGACAAGGGAGATTTTGTGGTGAGGGACGAGGGAAGAACCAGGGGTCATGATTGTAAGTTGAGGAAAGTTATATGTAAGTCTGATGTAAGAAAGTTCAGCTTCCCGTATAGAAGCATTGAGTGTTGGAATAAGTTGGATGGGGAGGTGGTGGGAGCAAGAAATATCCAAACTTTTAAAGCAAAATTGGATAAATGTAGAGAGAGAGACAGGACAACACGAGCTTAGGCTCAAATCCTGTATACTACAATTAGGTGAGTACACACACACACACACACACACAGATTTGTAAATGGAAAAATAAAAACAAAAGAAGGTATTGTCAGACTAAGAGTTGGAACAAACAGCTATGAGAAAGATAAAGAATTGTGTGAAGTTATGAATGAAAAGCTTCAGTCAGTGTTTGTAAAAGAGGAGGAGTTTATAGAACCTAATAGAGAAATGAGAACACCACAGATGCCTGAAATGAAAGTGACAAAAAGTGAAGTGCTGAAATTGATGCAGGATTTGGACGTGAGGAAATCAATGGGACCAGATGGAGTGGCTGGATGGATCCTCAAAGAATGTGCGGAAGAGTTAGTGGAACCAATCTATGAAATCATCAAATCTTCACTGAATGAGGGAGACCTGCCAGTGGAATGGAAGAGAGCTAACATAGTACCAATTTACAAAGGAGGAGACAGCGAAAATCCGCTTAACTACAGACCGGTGTCCCTCACCAGCATTGTTTGTAAAATTTGTGAGAAAATTATAAGGAAAAAGTGGACACACTTCATTGAGGGACAGGGGGTGCTTAGCGAGAAACAGTTTGGATTCAGGGAAGGGAGATCTTGTGTATCTAATTTATTAAGCTTTTATAGCAGAGTTGTAGATGTTACACAGGAGAGAGAGGGATGGGTTGACTGTGTTTACCTGGACCTGAAAAAGGCCTTTGACAGGGTGCCTCACAAAAGGTTATTGTGGAAATTGCAGGTTGTTGGAGGTGTACATGGTAGGATGTTAAAATGGATGGAAAACTTTTTAATAGGAAGAGAAATGAGGACCACGATACGAGACGAATATTCACAGTGGAGGAGAGTGACGAGCGGAGTACCACAGGGATCAGTGTTGGGTCCGATAATGTTCCTACTTTATGTAAACGACATGCCAGAAAACTTGAATAGTCATATGAATATGTTTGCGGATGACGCTAAGATCATGAAGAATGTCACCTGTATAGAAAGTTGTCAGGATCTTCAAAAGGACCTAGATGAGTTGCACAGATGGAGCCAAACCTGGAAAATGAGTTTCAATGCAGAAAAGTGTCATGTTTTGGAAGTGGGAACAAGTGAGATAAGGCCAAGCTGGGTGTACAAATTAGGAATTGAAATAATCGGCAAAACACGGCATGAGAAGGACCTTGGAGTGATAATACAAGATGATCTATCCCCGGAGAAGCATATTAACATGATCATTGGAGGAGCATATGGAATAATAACCAATATGAGAGTGGCATTTAACTATTTGGATGAAGAAATGTTAAGAAAATTGATAATGACTATGATAAGACCAAGATTAGAATATGCAGCAGTGATATGGTCACCACATTTGAAAAAACATATAAACAAATTAGAGAAAGTCCAAAGGATAGCAACGAAGATGATCCCAAGATTGAAGGAGTTGACATATGAGGAAAGACTTAAGACACTACAACTGCCTACCTTGAAAGAGAGAAGGGAACGAGGCGACTTAATAACGATGTTCAAGGGAGTAAAAAGTTTGGAACGAGTAGATAGGGAAGATCTATTCGTGAGGGATAATGGAAGGACAAGAGGGCACAAGTTTAAGCTGAGGAAGGGCAGATGTCGTAAGGACACAAAGAAATTCAGCTTCCCATATAGGAGTATAGAGACTTGGAACAACTTGGAGGAGGAGGTGGTGAGAGCGAGGAACATTAACATGTTCAAATCTAGGTTGGATAAAAGTAAATATGGAAATAGGGCAACATAAGTTATATGTTAGTCCAAAATACTGGGAACTGGGAATATCCATTACGATACTTGTCTAAGTAAAATGGATTGATTATAAAGTAATATTATTTTTATTAATCTCACCACCACACCCCCAATGAAATTAATTAAAGTATATATGATCCACCGGGATTCGAACCCGGGTTATCACACACATATTTTTGCCACCTTAACCATTACACCACCAGGACGGTTAAAGGTTTATGCACACGCCTACGACTTATTATCCATTCTCGAATACTGGATATTAATCTAATCATGTTCATACTCCCAACCGCACTATGGTAGCCTACTGTTTAAGTGAGAGGAAAGAATATTCATGGGGCACAGATCATATAGACCGGCCTCTCGAAGAAATATCCCTAAACCTACTAATAATATTATTTTTATTAATCTCACCACCACACCCCCAATGAAATTAATTAAAGTATATATGATCCACCGGGATTCGAACCCGGGTTATCACACACATATTTTTGCCACCTTAACCATTACACCACCAGGACGGTTAAAGGTTTATGCACACGCCTACGACTTATTATCCATTCTCGAATACTGGATATTAATCTAATCATGTTCATACTCCCAACCGCACTATGGTAGCCTACTGTTTAAGTGAGAGGAAAGAATATTCATGGGGCACAGATCATATAGACCGGCCTCTCGAAGAAATATCCCTAAACCTACTAATAATATTATTTTTATTAATCTCACCACCACACCCCCAATGAAATTAATTAAAGTATATATGATCCACCGGGATTCGAACCCGGGTTATCACACACATATTTTTGCCACCTTAACCATTACACCACCAGGACGGTTAAAGGTTTATGCACACGCCTACGACTTATTATCCATTCTCGAATACTGGATATTAATCTAATCATGTTCATACTCCCAACCGCACTATGGTAGCCTACTGTTTAAGTGAGAGGAAAGAATATTCATGGGGCACAGATCATATAGACCGGCCTCTCGAAGAAATATCCCTAAACCTACTAATAATATTATTTTTATTAATCTCACCACCACACCCCCAATGAAATTAATTAAAGTATATATGATCCACCGGGATTCGAACCCGGGTTATCACACACATATTTTTGCCACCTTAACCATTACACCACCAGGACGGTTAAAGGTTTATGCACACGCCTACGACTTATTATCCATTCTCGAATACTGGATATTAATCTAATCATGTTCATACTCCCAACCGCACTATGGTAGCCTACTGTTTAAGTGAGAGGAAAGAATATTCATGGGGCACAGATCATATAGACCGGCCTCTCGAAGAAATATCCCTAAACCTACTAATAATATTATTTTTATTAATCTCACCACCACACCCCCAATGAAATTAATTAAAGTATATATGATCCACCGGGATTCGAACCCGGGTTATCACACACATATTTTTGCCACCTTAACCATTACACCACCAGGACGGTTAAAGGTTTATGCACACGCCTACGACTTATTATCCATTCTCGAATACTGGATATTAATCTAATCATGTTCATACTCCCAACCGCACTATGGTAGCCTACTGTTTAAGTGAGAGGAAAGAATATTCATGGGGCACAGATCATATAGACCGGCCTCTCGAAGAAATATCCCTAAACCTACTAATAATATTATTTTTATTAATCTCACCACCACACCCCCAATGAAATTAATTAAAGTATATATGATCCACCGGGATTCGAACCCGGGTTATCACACACATATTTTTGCCACCTTAACCATTACACCACCAGGACGGTTAAAGGTTTATGCACACGCCTACGACTTATTATCCATTCTCGAATACTGGATATTAATCTAATCATGTTCATACTCCCAACCGCACTATGGTAGCCTACTGTTTAAGTGAGAGGAAAGAATATTCATGGGGCACAGATCATATAGACCGGCCTCTCGAAGAAATATCCCTAAACCTACTAATAATATTATTTTTATTAATCTCACCACCACACCCCCAATGAAATTAATTAAAGTATATATGATCCACCGGGATTCGAACCCGGGTTATCACACACATATTTTTGCCACCTTAACCATTACACCACCAGGACGGTTAAAGGTTTATGCACACGCCTACGACTTATTATCCATTCTCGAATACTGGATATTAATCTAATCATGTTCATACTCCCAACCGCACTATGGTAGCCTACTGTTTAAGTGAGAGGAAAGAATATTCATGGGGCACAGATCATATAGACCGGCCTCTCGAAGAAATATCCCTAAACCTACTAATAATATTATTTTTATTAATCTCACCACCACACCCCCAATGAAATTAATTAAAGTATATATGATCCACCGGGATTCGAACCCGGGTTATCACACACATATTTTTGCCACCTTAACCATTACACCACCAGGACGGTTAAAGGTTTATGCACACGCCTACGACTTATTATCCATTCTCGAATACTGGATATTAATCTAATCATGTTCATACTCCCAACCGCACTATGGTAGCCTACTGTTTAAGTGAGAGGAAAGAATATTCATGGGGCACAGATCATATAGACCGGCCTCTCGAAGAAATATCCCTAAACCTACTAATAATATTATTTTTATTAATCTCACCACCACACCCCCAATGAAATTAATTAAAGTATATATGATCCACCGGGATTCGAACCCGGGTTATCACACACATATTTTTGCCACCTTAACCATTACACCACCAGGACGGTTAAAGGTTTATGCACACGCCTACGACTTATTATCCATTCTCGAATACTGGATATTAATCTAATCATGTTCATACTCCCAACCGCACTATGGTAGCCTACTGTTTAAGTGAGAGGAAAGAATATTCATGGGGCACAGATCATATAGACCGGCCTCTCGAAGAAATATCCCTAAACCTACTAATAATATTATTTTTATTAATCTCACCACCACACCCCCAATGAAATTAATTAAAGTATATATGATCCACCGGGATTCGAACCCGGGTTATCACACACATATTTTTGCCACCTTAACCATTACACCACCAGGACGGTTAAAGGTTTATGCACACGCCTACGACTTATTATCCATTCTCGAATACTGGATATTAATCTAATCATGTTCATACTCCCAACCGCACTATGGTAGCCTACTGTTTAAGTGAGAGGAAAGAATATTCATGGGGCACAGATCATATAGACCGGCCTCTCGAAGAAATATCCCTAAACCTACTAATAATATTATTTTTATTAATCTCACCACCACACCCCCAATGAAATTAATTAAAGTATATATGATCCACCGGGATTCGAACCCGGGTTATCACACACATATTTTTGCCACCTTAACCATTACACCACCAGGACGGTTAAAGGTTTATGCACACGCCTACGACTTATTATCCATTCTCGAATACTGGATATTAATCTAATCATGTTCATACTCCCAACCGCACTATGGTAGCCTACTGTTTAAGTGAGAGGAAAGAATATTCATGGGGCACAGATCATATAGACCGGCCTCTCGAAGAAATATCCCTAAACCTACTAATAATATTATTTTTATTAATCTCACCACCACACCCCCAATGAAATTAATTAAAGTATATATGATCCACCGGGATTCGAACCCGGGTTATCACACACATATTTTTGCCACCTTAACCATTACACCACCAGGACGGTTAAAGGTTTATGCACACGCCTACGACTTATTATCCATTCTCGAATACTGGATATTAATCTAATCATGTTCATACTCCCAACCGCACTATGGTAGCCTACTGTTTAAGTGAGAGGAAAGAATATTCATGGGGCACAGATCATATAGACCGGCCTCTCGAAGAAATATCCCTAAACCTACTAATAATATTATTTTTATTAATCTCACCACCACACCCCCAATGAAATTAATTAAAGTATATATGATCCACCGGGATTCGAACCCGGGTTATCACACACATATTTTTGCCACCTTAACCATTACACCACCAGGACGGTTAAAGGTTTATGCACACGCCTACGACTTATTATCCATTCTCGAATACTGGATATTAATCTAATCATGTTCATACTCCCAACCGCACTATGGTAGCCTACTGTTTAAGTGAGAGGAAAGAATATTCATGGGGCACAGATCATATAGACCGGCCTCTCGAAGAAATATCCCTAAACCTACTAATAATATTATTTTTATTAATCTCACCACCACACCCCCAATGAAATTAATTAAAGTATATATGATCCACCGGGATTCGAACCCGGGTTATCACACACATATTTTTGCCACCTTAACCATTACACCACCAGGACGGTTAAAGGTTTATGCACACGCCTACGACTTATTATCCATTCTCGAATACTGGATATTAATCTAATCATGTTCATACTCCCAACCGCACTATGGTAGCCTACTGTTTAAGTGAGAGGAAAGAATATTCATGGGGCACAGATCATATAGACCGGCCTCTCGAAGAAATATCCCTAAACCTACTAATAATATTATTTTTATTAATCTCACCACCACACCCCCAATGAAATTAATTAAAGTATATATGATCCACCGGGATTCGAACCCGGGTTATCACACACATATTTTTGCCACCTTAACCATTACACCACCAGGACGGTTAAAGGTTTATGCACACGCCTACGACTTATTATCCATTCTCGAATACTGGATATTAATCTAATCATGTTCATACTCCCAACCGCACTATGGTAGCCTACTGTTTAAGTGAGAGGAAAGAATATTCATGGGGCACAGATCATATAGACCGGCCTCTCGAAGAAATATCCCTAAACCTACTAATAATATTATTTTTATTAATCTCACCACCACACCCCCAATGAAATTAATTAAAGTATATATGATCCACCGGGATTCGAACCCGGGTTATCACACACATATTTTTGCCACCTTAACCATTACACCACCAGGACGGTTAAAGGTTTATGCACACGCCTACGACTTATTATCCATTCTCGAATACTGGATATTAATCTAATCATGTTCATACTCCCAACCGCACTATGGTAGCCTACTGTTTAAGTGAGAGGAAAGAATATTCATGGGGCACAGATCATATAGACCGGCCTCTCGAAGAAATATCCCTAAACCTACTAATAATATTATTTTTATTAATCTCACCACCACACCCCCAATGAAATTAATTAAAGTATATATGATCCACCGGGATTCGAACCCGGGTTATCACACACATATTTTTGCCACCTTAACCATTACACCACCAGGACGGTTAAAGGTTTATGCACACGCCTACGACTTATTATCCATTCTCGAATACTGGATATTAATCTAATCATGTTCATACTCCCAACCGCACTATGGTAGCCTACTGTTTAAGTGAGAGGAAAGAATATTCATGGGGCACAGATCATATAGACCGGCCTCTCGAAGAAATATCCCTAAACCTACTAATAATATTATTTTTATTAATCTCACCACCACACCCCCAATGAAATTAATTAAAGTATATATGATCCACCGGGATTCGAACCCGGGTTATCACACACATATTTTTGCCACCTTAACCATTACACCACCAGGACGGTTAAAGGTTTATGCACACGCCTACGACTTATTATCCATTCTCGAATACTGGATATTAATCTAATCATGTTCATACTCCCAACCGCACTATGGTAGCCTACTGTTTAAGTGAGAGGAAAGAATATTCATGGGGCACAGATCATATAGACCGGCCTCTCGAAGAAATATCCCTAAACCTACTAATAATATTATTTTTATTAATCTCACCACCACACCCCCAATGAAATTAATTAAAGTATATATGATCCACCGGGATTCGAACCCGGGTTATCACACACATATTTTTGCCACCTTAACCATTACACCACCAGGACGGTTAAAGGTTTATGCACACGCCTACGACTTATTATCCATTCTCGAATACTGGATATTAATCTAATCATGTTCATACTCCCAACCGCACTATGGTAGCCTACTGTTTAAGTGAGAGGAAAGAATATTCATGGGGCACAGATCATATAGACCGGCCTCTCGAAGAAATATCCCTAAACCTACTAATAATATTATTTTTATTAATCTCACCACCACACCCCCAATGAAATTAATTAAAGTATATATGATCCACCGGGATTCGAACCCGGGTTATCACACACATATTTTTGCCACCTTAACCATTACACCACCAGGACGGTTAAAGGTTTATGCACACGCCTACGACTTATTATCCATTCTCGAATACTGGATATTAATCTAATCATGTTCATACTCCCAACCGCACTATGGTAGCCTACTGTTTAAGTGAGAGGAAAGAATATTCATGGGGCACAGATCATATAGACCGGCCTCTCGAAGAAATATCCCTAAACCTACTAATAATATTATTTTTATTAATCTCACCACCACACCCCCAATGAAATTAATTAAAGTATATATGATCCACCGGGATTCGAACCCGGGTTATCACACACATATTTTTGCCACCTTAACCATTACACCACCAGGACGGTTAAAGGTTTATGCACACGCCTACGACTTATTATCCATTCTCGAATACTGGATATTAATCTAATCATGTTCATACTCCCAACCGCACTATGGTAGCCTACTGTTTAAGTGAGAGGAAAGAATATTCATGGGGCACAGATCATATAGACCGGCCTCTCGAAGAAATATCCCTAAACCTACTAATAATATTATTTTTATTAATCTCACCACCACACCCCCAATGAAATTAATTAAAGTATATATGATCCACCGGGATTCGAACCCGGGTTATCACACACATATTTTTGCCACCTTAACCATTACACCACCAGGACGGTTAAAGGTTTATGCACACGCCTACGACTTATTATCCATTCTCGAATACTGGATATTAATCTAATCATGTTCATACTCCCAACCGCACTATGGTAGCCTACTGTTTAAGTGAGAGGAAAGAATATTCATGGGGCACAGATCATATAGACCGGCCTCTCGAAGAAATATCCCTAAACCTACTAATAATATTATTTTTATTAATCTCACCACCACACCCCCAATGAAATTAATTAAAGTATATATGATCCACCGGGATTCGAACCCGGGTTATCACACACATATTTTTGCCACCTTAACCATTACACCACCAGGACGGTTAAAGGTTTATGCACACGCCTACGACTTATTATCCATTCTCGAATACTGGATATTAATCTAATCATGTTCATACTCCCAACCGCACTATGGTAGCCTACTGTTTAAGTGAGAGGAAAGAATATTCATGGGGCACAGATCATATAGACCGGCCTCTCGAAGAAATATCCCTAAACCTACTAATAATATTATTTTTATTAATCTCACCACCACACCCCCAATGAAATTAATTAGGACAGGACAGGACAACACGAGCGCTGCTCAATTCCTGTAAACTACAAATAGGCAAATAGGTAAATACACACAGACAGACAGACAGACAGACAGAGAGAGAGAGAGAGAGAGAGACTCTCTCCAGAGGTGGAGGAAAGTGGTGGGCTGGGAGGTTGCCTCAGCCATACATTGTGTAACTCCCGGCCTGTATCGCCGATTTTGACCATCCAAATGCTGTTTCCACTTGTTTTATTGTTGTAACAGGTTAATACCTTTATAATCAACCTATAATAGGCACATATGGATAAGTATTAATGCTATTTATGGTAAAAATATTTTAGTGATTGAAACCGCTCAAATACGTCAGCACAGGAGTGTGGCGTCTCATACCCCCCATGCGCACTTCAGAGGTTAAATCTGGGTTTAGCCTACAGGTCTTTACCTACCCCCTCGAGCCAATTGGAAAGTTGCCAGTACAGTACTTTTATTGATAGAAGAGAAATCTAATTCGGCTAGAAGTTTGATTGTGGTAAATTTGTATCCCTTTGAAGATTAAAAAAAATTATTACCATATAGAAATAATTTGACCATTTGATGCAGCTCAAAGGATCTGTGGGAATTAGAAGGGTAAAGACTATCTAAATTAACCCTCAGACTTCCATATACCCTTCCTAACCCCTACTGTACCAGAGCATTTCACAATTTAACCCAAGAACTGCTAGAACCTGGCAAAAAAAAAAAAAAAGGCGGTTGGGGTATAACTGAGGTGGAGGATGTGGTACGGAGAGATTCCACTACTTTCCATGAATGACTCAATTTTGATAAATTTCCAAGCACTGGCACGGTATTTGAAGGGTTGGTTTTACACGTTTAAATACCATGCTACCGGAAGGACCATTGCAGACCTTGGGTTAAGTACTGGTACCCCTCAATACCAGTCATTTCATGAACAATATTTTTTAGACAGACAGTAAGTTTCCCTCACTAAAGTTGGGGAGTAACCGATTTTCAGCCGCATTTGAACTTCAAATCAGGCGATATTTAATACTATACCGGTAGTTGTACGATCATAGCAAGGGTTTAGTAAAAGGGCCAGCAGCCAAATTCTGTACAGTATAAATATTTTTCAGATGCTAGTTTGGAATCAAAGAAAATAGGCGAATTTTGCCACACTGCCTATTATTGTATTCCACGGCCGTTAAAATAGCCTAGCCTAGACGGGAATGCAATTCCGACCACAAGAGTAATTTAAATAAAGAAAGCAATACGCCCGTATACTAGATGAGCAGCGGCACAATTGAGCAAAGTCCAGAGCATAATCGGACCAAATACACTCGACCCTCCATTTAACGGACAAATGCGTGCAAGCACCTGTCCGTTCCTGCTAAATGTCCGTTGCTGCTAAATACTGTCCAGTCCGGATGTAATCCGGAAATTCCTTGAGAAAAAATTGGTGTTGAGTACAGGTGTCCGGATCGATCGTGACATTTAACTGTTATGCATCCTTTTTTTTACTGTACCTGAAATAAATCCTGGTAATCCCTTGTGCTACACCCTATTGATAATGCAAAACTATTGAACACACTTAAAAGTGTATATTATTTGGTCTCTATATAATCTGTGAATCATTTCCGATATGATAGAATTAAAGATTTTATTTTCCACCAACTCATAATCAGCAAAAACGACACAAATGTCAATTAAAAACATGTTATAATATTTCCCCATCATTTTGTGTATACCGTGGGAACAAAAAAAACCAAAAATCTATCAAACGTAAATCTCCCGTCTGGGAAGCTCGGCGCATAGACGGAGGGGAGGGTTGAAATATTTTGTTGACTATCTCATTTATTATTTATCTATGTGCTGGAAGGATATTATATTTTTCAATTCCATCACATTAGAAATTATTCAAAGATTACAAAAAGTCCAAATAAGACAGTTATGTTAATGTATAAGGGATTTAGATAGATGAATTAGAGAGATAGATAGATAGAAAGAGTGTGTATATCGAGGGAAAAAAACAAAACAAAAAATCTATCAAACGTAAATCTTCCGTCTCTGCTGGCACGGAGGGGAGAGTTGAAATATTTTGTTGACTATCTTATTTATTATTTATCTATGTGCTGGAAGGATATTATATTTTTCAATTCCATCATATTAGAAATGATTCAAAGATTACAAAAAGTCCAAATAAGACATAGTTATGTTAATGTATAAGGGATTTAGGTGGGTGCATTAGAGAGATAAATAGATAGAGCAACGGACTTTGCTCCAACTTTTTTATAGCAACGGACTATGTCCGTTGCTGGGTCCATTGTCCGGCCTACATTTTTTGACCGTTATTGCCGATATCCGTTAAATCGGAATCCGTTAAATGGAGGTTAGAGTGTAATGGGCTACATCAAATTTAGCATTTCTGTTGTGAATTTAAGTACTGTATGGGTCTAATGCCAATTCGTATTGTGTGGAATAAAGTCTACAATATAAAGCAGCCGCACCAGCTATGAGATAGGCCATGTCAAAGTAACAGCCTAAAATTTTAGAATTTTTTGCACAAGCCTTGGTTTTAACTTCCGGAAATTAGGCTAATGGGTAATACAAACACCTATGAATTTAACTTACTAGTACAGCAAGCGGAAGGCCGACTTAAATAATTACCAAGTTAACTCAACCATCCACACATAATCACAACCCAAAGGCAGCCATAGGCCTAGATACTTTTCCTTAACCCATCATAAAATCACTAAAAAGTACTGCGGAAGAGCGAAAACATCACAAGAGATCGTGCGTCGTAAGAAAGTGGGCTTACAGAAAACGGGAGTTTCGGGGGTACAGTCAAACCGTGACTGAAAAAACTTTACTGAAGGTTTAATACTTTAATGAATCAATTTAAAGTAAAATTGACATTTCCGAGCATCAAACCATACCAAGTTTCCTACGAATAGGCCTAGGCTAATATTAACCTATTAGGAGCAACAGAATAGCGACAAATCATGGGTTGTGAAGGTGTATTTATAAATATTTTGAACAGGGTATAGCCTAGGCTAGCCGGTAAGTTTTCCGATTAGGCCTAACATGTGCGCGTTTTTCAAACAAAACGCAGTTTCCTAATTTTTGTTAAAGTCATTTATTAGATTTTAACCCTCTGAATCCAGAAGGTCTTATAAGAGGCTATCTATCTACAGTATTGTGTGACGCCGTGATACGGAAGGCCTAGCCTAGAGAGAAAAAAAAAAAATGGCAGTAGGCTAGGCTAATCCAGGAGGCCTCCTAAGAGTCAAAATGTGCGGCTAAAAACATATCACTGCAACCACACGTTTTAGCAAGGTCATCTCAATGGCATTCTACACCGGATCTAGGCTAGACAAAAAGTTCTAAAATTTGCAAAAAAAATTACTGCTCTAGGTTGTTGTTGTTGTTGTTCCCTAAGCTGCCTGGCCGAACAGCCCCGAGTCCCTGAGGAAGGCCATGGCCACGATCGGGCTTTCCCACAGAGCTCTCATTGAGTGTAGGTTGTGTTGTTGGCGTAAGTGGTTGTGTGAAATGCAGTCTTCTATGATGTGTTTAATGGTATGGGGTGCTGCGTTACATCCCGGGCAGGCGTCGACAACGGAGTCATCCAGTCTCTTCTGATAGCTCAGGAGAGCTGGATGGTGTCCACATCTCAGCCTGGCCAGGTGGACTCTGTCCTCGCGAGGGAGGGAGGATTCGGAAGGATGGATTTCGGGAGGTCGTGCATGCAGCTGCGTGTTGTCTGTGAGTGAGTGGATGGATTGGCGAGAGATATGAGTATGGATGTGCTTCTGGAAGTTGGTTCGGGGTGGGCAGGGAGGGAGAGAGGACAATAATTGTGTGTGATACCGTGTGCTGGGTGTTGTTTTGATATTTCTTGGTGTCTGTGGGTGTGTTGCCATGTAGTTTAGTGGGTGGTCTTGGTTTGTGGAGGCTGCTGCCAGGAATTGAGTGCCTCTCATGTCCAGATGGTCTTTGACTTTGAGGATTTTGGTTTCTTGATGTAGATGATCTGTGGGTGCAGTAGCTGTGCAGCCTGTAATGATCTTCAGGGCTTTGTTTTGAATAGTCTGTAAGGTCTTATGATGTGTTTCAGCTAGGTTAGAAGCCCAGGCTGGGCTTGCGTATTCCATTACTGATCTTATGTATTGTTTATATACTGTGGTGGTAGTTTCTTTGTTGTGTCCAAATTTTGTGTGAGCAAGTGACCTGAGGGCGTTAAGTCTGGGTGTCAGTTTCTTTTTAATGTTTGTGGTGTGCTGTTTGAATGTCATATGAGTATCATATGTTACTCCTAGGATTTTGGGTGTGTGTGTATGTGTTAGGGGTGTGTTGTTTATGGTGAGTTGAGGGATGTATTCGTGTTCACCTGTCCAGCTTGTGAGCAGGGTTGCTCTAGGTGGTCTCAATCAGTAGCTACTGAATTATGAAGATAGACTGTACCAAAAGGGCCCTGTACACAGCGATCGGGATCATATGAGGCCCCCCGGATTTCGTGGGTTAACACCCATTTCTACTTCGTTGCAGAAATTTCACTTTTTGGCCATAGGCCTACCCCATAAACAATTTCCATATTTTGTCATTAGGCCTAGCCTAACCAGGGCAATTATATCTCCACCCGATTAAAGATGGCCGTCTTTCCCATATTTAACCCAGTAGCCTAGAAAATATTTAATTTTCGCAGGTATTTAATTTATAGGCTAGAAATTAAGCAAGTCATAAAGACTATATATATTACAAATACAAAGATTAGAGATACCTCGTGCATATGTCAAATCTGAAAAAAATACCGGCTGGGCTGGACTAGGCTATATGGAAGTCCGACTCAGTCGAAGTTTAATCTGGCCTGGCCCAATTTTTACCCTTTTAATTCCCATAGACGCTTCCTAAGCGATCTATAATAGTCAAAGGACATTCAGAATCTGTCAAAACTAGTCAGAACTCCAAAGGGGTTAACAAAACTTACAAAAACCAAGAGCAGACCGGAAGCACCAAATCCTGTCCTCTGCGCATGCGTGAGAATCGCCGCCTTTCCCATATTTAACCCATAGTCTAGGCTATAAGATATTATTTTATTTCCGCAGGTAGGCTAAAGACATTTATAGAAATTATGTAGGCTAAGTTATAAAAACCAAGTTACAAAGATTAGATATCTCTTGCAACTTGCAAGTCACATGTGGCAATCTGAAAAAATACCGGCTAGGCTAGCCTATATGGATCATGGCAGACTCCGTCGAAGGGTTGATTATGCCAATCTTTACCCTTTTAATTCCCATAGACCCTTCCTTAGGCTTCCTAAGCAATCTATAATATTCAAAAGACATGTAGAATCTGTCAAAACGCGTCAGGATTCTCAAGAGTTAACGAAACTTACAGAAAACAGGAGCAGAGACCGGAAGCTTATTTGTTCGACAAACGCTGTTGGTTAAAAGGGACGGACGACGGACTACGGACCAAACCCACGTGATCTTTGCATTCCGCAACGGCACCACTATTCTGTTTTAGTTGCAAATTTCATTGATTAAACTTTTTCCTTATTAAAAAATCAGCATCACGTTCTCTTTAGTTTTCTTTTACAAATAACAGTTCCCCGATTAAATTGCTATTGGCACTAATATCCAAAATCTAGTAGGCTAGTAGCTAGAATAAAGTTAAAAGGACGGCACCGGTACAGTTTTTTTGGCGAAAAAATATATATAATTTAGATGCCGGGACTTTTAATATGACCTACGTCGGTGCTGTAAATGTTTAGAAGACTTGTCAGATATGAACAATAAAATGCCATAATTCACGGAGTTTCGGAGGCATAAACTATTAAATTAATAGCGAATTCCTGTTACAAAACTTAATTATTTTCTCATTCAGGAAAGTAGACTAAGTTAAAATACAATTACCGCTGGTTTTTTAGAGTAACCTACCGGTAATAAAGCTAGAATGAAGAGGCCGGGTTTTAAGATCGAACTGTGTGAGATACGGTGCAGCTGGCTATATGTTTAGAATCTGGGACTACTTTAAATGCAAATCTGGTACACTATTAACGACGATAACAAGTTTTTATTTGCGCCCAAGGTAAAGCTAAAACCTGGACAAAGTATATAATTCCTAAAGTTTTGTTCAAAGATACTAAATGTCAAAGTTACCCCATATAATTATATATAGAAATAGTGACCGGGAAATTTGAAAATCATGGCTAATATTTATAAAATTCTATAAATCTAAAAAACAAAAAACTATGCTATATATATTTAGGATTATTAAGTCAAAGCAAGCTTTAACTTCTTTGAGACTAAATTTTAACAGGGACAGGGGGCTAGAAGTCTTCCCATTATACAAATCTACTCTAAGAGACAAATAGTCGAGGGAACACTGAAGTAGTCAGACCCTGAGAATAGGAACTTTAAAAGCTTCTGTTCGGGCTCTGTCTCATGTCGGCCACCCCGAGTAATGGGGTATGTGCCTGAGTATATACATCAAATATATACCCCACATTAAAAATAGAAATATCTATCTATCTATCTATTGCCCGACGCCGTGATCCCCGAAGGGATCACGGCGTCGGGCAATAGAAATACTGACTGGGAATTCTGAAAATTAAAGAAATTATGTATAGCCATCTATAAATCTAAGAATTCCTAAATCTAGTTAAGATTATTAAATCAGACTAAGATTTAACTTCTTTAAGACTACATTTTAGCACTGAAATTATTATTTTTTTTTTTTATTAGAAATGCAATTTTTATAGGTTCAATTTATAATGGCAAAAATTAAGTTAATTTTATCTGCAAGTAAAGAAGTTTTATTCACAAGCATGCTTCTACATTTTACTTTTAAAAACCTTCTAGAACTTTCATAAAAATATTACATTAAAGGCAAAATTATGAAAAAAAAAAATTTAACACTCACCAGAAACACTTCAGCAACAGCTCTACTGCATTCTAAGGGTACCTCTTGGATCGGAATTCTTTTCTAAGAAATATTTAGTTCCTTTTTTCGTAATAGCCTAAATACTTTACCCAATTTTAGTGGTAGTTTTACGGGACATTTTCAACGCCACCCCTCGCTATTGAAATTGTATAGGAAAATTTTCTATCAGTTTCAGTTTTATCAACATTAATCCCCACATTAATACGCATTAAGCTATACATTCCCCTGCCTTGGGAATTATTAACCCCTTCAGCATGGTCTAATTTGTAATCATTCTGACAACCATTACACCAATTGATTTAGCAATAGCAAATAATCTACCGGTACCTCTGATTTTAAAGGGGTAAACACTCAATAAACCATCTGAATAATAGTTTACATTACACAAGATCTAGATTTAGACTAGGTAAAAGAGTAATCTTGTTGAAGGGGTTAAATAGGTGGACAGTCTATTTATGGGAATTATAGTCAGTTACACAGATCGATATCCTAATTGGAGCGTAACTAGAACCTTTGGTCAATTTAATGCAGCAGCATTTATAAGAACATAAGAACATAAGAAAATGGGAGTCTGCAGAAGGCCGATTGGCCTAAGCAAGGCAGATCCCTGTCCCACACAACCCCAATTACAAAGCCCAATTATAGGCTCAACACTCTAATACCCTGAGGATCATCTTACCAAAACGGTTAGAGATTAACACAGGATTACGGGGGTCTGCAGAGCGCTGATTGGCCCAACCCTGCTGATCCCCCTTCACACCCAACCCTTCTCGTCCATATGCTTATCCAATTTTATCTTAAAGCTCCCTATCGTTTTTAATCCCACTATAGCACTTGGTAGTCCATTCCACCCATCTACAACTCTGTTACCAAACCAATATTTGCCTATATCTTTTCTGAAACGAAATTTATCTAATTTGAAACCATTGGTACGAGTTCTTTCGCTATCACTGAGCTTTAGTACATTTGTCATGTCCCCTTTGTTAATCCCACTAACCCACTTGAACACCTCTATCATATCCCCTCTAACTCTGCGTCTCTCCAACGAATGTAAGCCTAATTTCTTCAACCTTTCTTTATACGGAAGATTTCTAATATTATGGATCATTTTTGTCATTCTACGTTGTACTCTCTCCAATGAATCTATGTCCATTCTGTAATAAGGACACCAAAATTGAACAGCATAATCCATATGGGGTCTCACTAATGACAAGTAAAGTTTTAAGATAACATCAGCAGTTCTGTTACTCACACTCCTTGAGATGAACCCGAGAATCCTGTTTGCCTTGTTTCGAACGCTTATACACTGTTGTCTAGGCTTCAAATCATTGCTAACAAACACACCTAGATCTTTCTCACAATTCGAGTTTTCTAATTCCACATTAGCTAGTTTATATTTAACATTTGTATGCATCTTCCCTATCTTTAATACCTTGCATTTGTCAATGTTAAACTTCATCTGCCAATTTACTGACCATTCGTGTAAGGTATCTAGATCCCTTTGGAGGCACTCTATATCTCTATCTGAATCAATTGTTCTCCCCATTTTGGTATCGTCTGCAAATTTACTTATCCTACTAGTTATACCTAAATCAAGGTCATTTATGTATATAACAAACAACAGAGGACCTAATACAGATCCCTGGGGGACACCACTTTTGACTGCTCCCCATTCTGACTTCGTACCATTTATGCTGACTCTCTGCTTCCTACCAATTAGCCATGACCTAATCCATCCCAACAACGCCCCACCTATTCCATGCGCCTCAACCTTTCTCATCAATCTCTCATGGGGGACTCTGTCGAAAGCTTTACTGAAATCTAAATATATTATATCATATGACTTGTCATTATCTACTGCTTCATATACCTCTGAGAAAAAACTAAGCAAATTAGTAAGGCAAGAACGTCCCTGAGTGAATCCATGCTGAGAAGAATTTATTAAATTAAATGTATCTAAGTGGTTTCTAATTTTACTAGCAATAATTGACTCTAGTAGCTTTCCTATGATTGATGTAAGACTAATGGGACGGTAATTGGATGCTATTGATTTGTCACCTTTTTTGAAGATCGGAACTACGTTTGCAAGCTTCCAAGCTTCTGGAACTATACCTGTCTCCAATGACTTGTTAAATAAAAATGTTAATGGATAACTTAACTCATCCCTACATTCTTTTAATACTCTAGCATATACCTCATCAGGACCAGGCGATTTATGAGGTTTCAGTCTGTCAATTTCCTTAAGCACATCATTTCTACTTATAGTAACCGTACTTAACCTATTTTCTATACTATCGCTATATACCTTACGGACTTCTGGAAACTGTGCCAAATTTTCATTAGTGAAAACGGAAAGAAATTGACTATTTAATGTACTGCACATTTCTAAATCATTTTCTGTCATTTCTCCTATCGATGTTTTAAGGGGACCAATTTCATCTCTAACCTTGGATTTATATAGTTGGTAAAAAGCTTTAGGATTATTTTTTGAGTCATTGGCAACCTTGATTTCATAATTTCTTTTTTCTTTCCTAATATCCTTTTTTACCTGTCTTGATAGATTCTGATAGTAAGCAAGTAGGTGAATTTCGCCTTTCCTAATTTTTCTATATATTCCTCTCTTTTGTCC